>ML394261.1:2582-38152 GCA_005239525.1 Nicotiana knightiana | reverse complement strand
TATGGTCTTCAAATCCATCAAATGGATGTAAAAACAGCCTTCTTATATAGTGATCTGGAGGAATAAATTTACATGAACTAGCCTGAAGGATTTGTGGTTCCGGGAAAAGAAAAGAAGGTGTGCCGACTTGTTAAGTCCCTTTACGGACTAAAACAAGCACCCAAGCGATGACATGTGAAATTTGACCAAACAATGTTGTCAAATGGATTTAAGATTAATGAATGTGATACATGTGTTTACATTAAGAACGTTCCAAATCATATAGTCATTATTTGCTTATATATTGATGATATGCTGATAATGAGCAAAGACATTGCCGGCATTCAAGCTACTAAGTGTATGCTTGCTCGTAAGTTTGATATGAAAGACTTAGGAGTTGCCGATGTAATTCTAGGAATCAAAATCCAGAGGACTCCACATGGTCTGGCTTTGTCTCAATCACATTACGTGAAAATGGTACTTGAAAAATTCGAACTCTTGGAATTTAGAAGTGCAAGAATCCAATTGACTTAAACCATTATCTTGTAAAGAATAAAGGTGAAAGCACGTCTCAATTGGATTATGCTCGTGTGTTGGGAAGCTTATTTTATATCATGAACTGTACACGTCCTGATGTAGCTTGTGCAATAAGTAAACTTAGTCGATTCATAAGTAATCCCAACAAACATCACTGGTTGGAAATGAAACGAGTTCTGGGATATTTGGAATATACCCAAGATTACGCCTTGCACTATAATAATTATCCTGCGGTTATCAAAGGATATAGTGATGCAAATTGGATAACCGGCTCAACAGAAACAAAGTCCACAAGTGGATATGTTTTTACTGTTGGCAGTGGAGCAGTATCTTGGAAGTCTTCCAAACAGACGTGCATCGCTCGCTCTACAATGGAATCAGAGTTTATAGCTTTGGATAAGGCCGGCGAAGAAGCTGAATGGCTTCGAAATTTCTTAGAAGAAATTCTGTTCTGGCCAAAACCTTTGGCTCCTATATACATACATTTTGATAGTGAGGCTGCAATAGGACGGACAAGAAGCATTATGTATAACGAAAAGTCTCGTCATATACGACGAAGACATAAAATCGTTAGACAACTACTCTCTAGTGGAATTATCACTATTGATTATGTAAGATCAAAGGATAATGTGGTGGATCTTCTTACAAAAGGCCTAACTAGAGAGGAAGTTGAGAAAGCATCTAAGGAAATGGGACTATGGCCGAGGACAAGTCATCATGGCGGTAACTCTACCTAGAATTTTGGATATTCCGAGATCTAGGTTCAAGGAGCTCAAACAAAGTTATGATTGACCGGTTCAACATTGTCAAAGAAATTTTTTTTTTTGTCCCTTCTAGTGATGAAGACAATGTATAGTAACAAGGATAGAACTTTACACGTTCTTTAATGATTACCTAAGTTTGAAGTGGTGTTAATCTAAAAGATTACACGTTTAGGAATCACCTATGTAAGTGTGAAGTGAAGCCGCTTCAATGAGAATTCTGTAAGGCCAATTCTCTACGCACTTATAAAACCAGGTGGTGTTCATGGCTGAAACGAACACAACAATGAGAACCAAAAGACGGTTAAGGGTTGGTTGTGTGACATATGGTTGTCTAGGTATACACTAAAGTTCGACGGTTCAAAGATATCAAATCTACCGATTGGCCGAGTATATCCGACATATGTTCACTACGGAAAAGGGAAACCTACTTATCCAGATGCAATTAATCTTTACTTGGAAATCATACAGCTTTTTTTTTNTTGTCAAATGATCGATCGATAAGATTATTTTTGGACAAAAGTTATTTAATTAATTATTTAAGAATTAATTAAGTGCCAGTCAGTTCATTAACGGAATTAATACATTCCAGAACGCTGCCTTTCCCTTTTGAACATACATCATACTGCCTATAAATTCCGAGGCATGACTTCCTTTTCACTTACTGAAAATCCAGAATTTCTTTCTGAAAAGTACTGCATTCTACTTCGCAGTCTCTCTCTCAAATTCGTAAGTGTGATTGCTCCGTTCTTTGAGTTCGTTGGTATCCTGCAGTTTGTATTGCCACTGTTGCAGGAAGGTTTATTCCGTTTCATCCTGGGAGGATTTAATCCATTACCTTGGCAACTTGTGAGGGGGTTAAAATTCCTTAAGGACGCACAAGGAAATTGTGGACTCGGAATATTTCTTATCATTTACAGATTTTCTGTTTCTTCTAACAGTTTTCTAATTTCTGTTATAACACAGTATCGACAACATGTACTTCATCAAGCAAATAGTTTTTACAACGAATATAAATAATTTTGTAAAAAAATTATTTATTCAACTAAATTAGAGACATTACGATGTTGCAAAAACAAACATGTGTGTTTTGTATATAAACTACAGGACTAAATATACTATTTTAAGCTGAAACACCCGTCGTCTAACTTTCCAACTAGAGGGCGAAAAAGCAAACTGAGCTGAAATTGAATGTAATTAATTAACTATCTATATGCTGCAATCTTGACAAGAAGCTGGTAGGAATGATCAGACCTCAAAGTTGCCAATATTAATTAATAAACTCACGACAAATCACATTAAATAAAAATAATTAACAAAAATTACAAAACAGAAAAGGATAAAAAAAGGTAATTAAAACTCTAACCCCGATCTCTCCCAAGAAAGCTCTTTTGAAGATGATTTTACATTGTACAAAGCCTCATGATGATCAGAAAAGGGCAAAATTACAGTTTTCATATGTTCGTTGCCTGTATTCTTTCCTTCTCTACGTGGTTTCATCGGGAATTCAGAAAGACAACGTTTAAGAAATTGGAATAATAAGTTTCGAATACTGAATATTCGAAATCAAAAAATAAACAATTTATGGAAGAAGGCCGATGTAGGGGGTTGTAGCAACGTAGTTTCGATTGGCCGAGGACTGATCATGTGTTGACAAGGAAGAAGAGTTGTTTTGTGAGATAACAGTACCAACTGCCTCAACAAACACCACAACGAACTCAAACGCCAATTTCACCATTCCTACACACATTTCCAACTTTTGAATAACCATAATTAATGTGTATATATATATATATCAAATGTGTATTCGTCTCTGTTTTCTTTCTCCTCTTTCTATTTTCCGCGTCAACAATGTAGTACCTGTTCTATTTATAGGTTCCAAGAAACAGCTAGCCATGATTTGGAAAACAAAGAAATCTTTCGCTAAATATGGCTTTTGGAAACCCCCAAGAGGTAGAAGATATAAAATATAGTACTAATACTTATAGCAATAATGACATGGAACAACCATTTTTTTTCTTTTCTTTTCTTTGTATCTCTCAAATAATACAGGAGTGTCAAGGACAAGTTTGGAAGATAGATCGACGAGAGATTGAGACATTTTACTACTACTATTACTATTGGCAACCTTATCCATCTATCATGTTGGCAATAAAATAATGATACATATTAATGAGTTTAACTATTTTATTCTCACCATTAAACTTATTGTACTTTTACAATTATATGGGTTTAAAATTATCATTATTCAGTTCAGAAAGGACGCATATATATAGCTTTTGTGTGTGTGTGTTAAAACAAACATCAAATTCAGTTGAAAACCAATTAAAGTGCATCTGCCGGATTAGTAGAAGATTCTCGTTGATTGAGTTAGCTAGTTGACAAGCATAGTGATTAATTTTCACCCAATCTGAGCTTTTAAAACTAAATGTTGGCAATTGTTTAAGTTACTTTTTGGTCACGAGCTATTTCTCCCTGGATATACTATGTCTCTTCATAGATTGCAAATGCTTTGAAGCAATTTTTTAGCCATTTAATTTATCATTAGAATCTTCTCAGATTAATACTGCTAATTAACTAAGATGAAAGGGAAAAGGGAGATTAATATTGTTTACCTCGAAAATACGAATAATAATTAAATTTGATTTGTGATTTTAAAGATATGTGATCTAGTTCAATACCAATTAATAATCAAGAAATATGAAGTAGAAATGAAGGAAATAAGTGAATCAAAACCAGTGTTACTTAGCAGTATCGACCTCGAGCTCAGTGACCTCGAGGTGAACCAAGAACAATAAAGATAAAGAACAATTCTGATGAACAGTGAGCGAAAAAAGTAGGATAGTATAATCTTTGCCAATGATTAGATGATGTTTGCAAATGATTGAGGTCCCCTTTATATAGGAGGGAAGCCCTAAATATGGTACATTTCTATTTACAGTAAAGAATCTTATTGGGACAGCTGTAGAACCGCCTAGTACGGATTTGTACTAATACATACAAATAAATTCCGAAATTTACGCCATGATCTTGGGAACGTGGCGAGAATCTTGTCCTTATGTAACAAAATTATAACGGCACTGTCTCGGAGCTGGTCGTGCTTGGCTCTGATGTTCCTCGTGCACTTCGATCCTATGGCACTGCATTCTGTCTTTGAGTTCAAGTCTAGTCCATCGAGTTCGAACCCGACCTTACCTGAACTTGGGCTTGAAGCGACTCCTAAAGCCCTGGAGATCGGGCATACCTAATTTTGACGGTATACAGATAGTCCCCGCAATTTTTAGAGTAAAATGATAAGAAAAGATTTGATTCTCAGCCCTTCGATGACTCGACCATGATGCCAATCTCGTGACGTCAGCGACTGCAGTGATTGAAATGTCGCGTCTGCACAGTTTCCAAAGCCATTAATTAGAGGCGACTGATGGTCGGTTATTTGGCTTTCCCAACACGCTTAAGTGACCTCCATAAATAGTCCAATTTCACAATTATGAAAACTTTACTTCTCAATTCATCCTTGAAATCTCTATAGTTCCTTCAACTTCTTTGAGTTCACCTTCTTCCCAATTCGCTATCACTATAGCATCTATTTTTTTCTCTTCTCTTGAATTTCTAAGGATGATTTTGAAGTCGTGTGTATATTTGGTTTTGAGCCCCGAGGGCTCAGGTGAGTTTCGGGTAGGTGTCGGGGTGCTAAAAGGTGGAAACATCTGGTGTGAATATGTTGTTTCTGGAGTCCGAGATTTTTACACTATGCGAGCGCATAGGTTGCCCCGAGGTCGCGTAGCGTAGTGTGAGGTGGGGGGAGGGGGGGTTCTGTGACTCTATGCGATTGCATAGGTACTTCCGCGATTGCATAGAGTATAGGAGAGCTGGGAAGGGGGCTGGGTATTTTTCCTCTGCGGTCGCACCAATCTGTCCGTGATCGCGTGGGTCCACGTCCGGTCTCTCTGCGATCGCAGCCTTCACTTCTCGATCGCGTAAGTCTAAGGTCCAGTACTCTCCGCGATCGCAGGGCACCTGTCGCAATCGCGATAGCCAAATCGCCCAGTGATTTTAATGTTCAAAAATAGAATACCATTACGGGATTTTCACATTCTTTCACCATTTTCTTCTTCTCCCCTCTTCTTGGGAGATTCTTAGGAGACCATTCCACCATAGCATCATAGGTAATTGTTGTTAACTCTAGTTTCTTCCATTTTCCTTCATCAATCACTAGATTCTAGGTCTAAAAACATGAAATCAAAGGTAGAAATTGGGGGTTTTGGGTAGAGTTAGGGCTTTTGGAAATTTTGGGAATTCAACCTCATTTTGGGGTCGGATTTCAAAATAAATTGTATATTCGGGTTCATGGGGGAATGGGTGATCGGGTTTTGGTCCGAACCTCGGGTTTGGACCAAGCGGGCCCGGGGTTGATTTTTGGTATTTTTGGAAGAATTATGGGAAATGTATAATTAGGCTTTGGGATTGAGTTATTGAATAATTATTGATGTTATTAATTCAATTATGTTTATATATTATCGTTTCAGAGTCGGATTCAAGAGCAAAGGCCGTGATTGAGGCTTGACTTGCATTCTTGGAGCTGAGGTAAGTGTTTGGCCTAACCTTAGCTTGAGGGAATAGGTATAGAGTCTTATTTGCTATGTGTAATTTCTGTCTAACGTATAGGTAAGGTGACGGGTACCTATATGTTGTGGTCAAGCATGCCCGTGAGTCGAATTTTGAAGAGTTATTTAATGTTCTTTGATATTCTCTGTGTTGTGAATTGTTGGGAACCTTGGAAGTGGTACCTTGAGGTTACTTCATGACGTAGAAAGTTCTTGATTATGTGTTCGGTTGAGGGTTTTACTATTGACATTATGCTTCTGAGTGAGATTGGTTATAGCTGAGTCTCTTGCCGGGACAATAGAATTTTGTTGATTATTTTTGTACATTTGAAATGTGTATTGTTAAACTTTCATATCAATTGTTGTTTTTATACTCATCATGCACGAGGGAACATTCCGTGCCGAGTGATTATTATTTATGCACGAGGGAACATTCCGTGCCGATGATTATTATTTATGCACGAGGGAACATTCTGTGCCGATGATTATTATTTATACACGAGGAGACATTTCGTGCCAATTGGTTATTAGTTATGTACGAGGGGACATTCTGTGCCAAGTCATTATTATTTATGCACGAGGGGACATTCTGTGCCGTGTGATTTTGAGGCTATGCACGAGGGGTAACCGTGCCTTATCATGTCTATCTTACTTGTTTCGGGTTGTTATTTCCTGTTTTACTTCTACATTTCCGTCAGTACTTGATTCTACTGTTTTAGCAAGTGTTTCCCCTCTTATCCCCAGCATGTTCTTCCCCGTAACTGTATTTTTGTTTATTGTTTGCTATACTATTAAACTGCACAGGTACAATTTATTGTCGTGTCCTAGCCCCGTCACTACTTCGCCGAGGTTAGGCTCAGCACTTACTCGGTACATGGGGTCGGTTGTACTGATGCTACACCTGTGCTTCTTTATGTTGTGCAGATTATGCAGCCGGGCCCAGTGGACATCGTTAGGGGGAGTGTCCAGTCCATTCCAGACGGCACCGAGGTAGTTCCGCAGGCGTTCGTGGATCTCGGCGTCACTATCTATCTCTCATTCTGTCATCTCTGTGTTTCCAGACAGATATATCATTTGGTTCAAACTGTTATTTTTAGCCAAATCTTAGACTGGTTCGTGAGGTTGTGATTCCATTTCTAGGTTTTGTACTTAAAGGGATTTCTTCGTTATTAGCTATGGTTATTTAGATTTTGTTAATGCTTCCGCACTTTATCTCAATTATCTAGTCAGTGTTTGTTATTTTCTCTTGTTAATAAATCAATTCAGTTAACACGTTGGCTTGCCTAGCGGGTGCAACATTAGGCGCCATCACGGCCTGAAGGTGGGATTTCGAGTCGTGACATGCAGGTACCTCCTGGACCGGCTAGGTAAACCATCAGTAAAATATGTGTACAGGGAGATCAATAGGGTGGCTGACCACTTAGCTAAGGCTGGGCAAAACCGGGAAGATGACTCCATAACTGCTGTTTTTGAAGAAGCACCTTCTTTTGTTGAACACTTTTTGGCTGAGGATAAGCACTTGGCAACGTCACAAGTCCAGCAAACACCTGCTCCTATGCAACCTAATATGAATATGATGCATCATAACAATAGTAACTTAGGTAGTAATAGTAACTTAGGCAGTAAGGATAGAGATGCTAATACTACATCTATATTTCGTTGTAATGCTCGAACGCCATGTACAACTATGGCCTCTGTAAGCCACCCCTTTGTACACACTATTTAAAGTTTATGTAATCTAATATCTTTTCTACCAAAAAAAATGATCTATTTTGAACTTCTGAAAGTAGAAGAATGAGATATAACGACCCAAGTCTCTATGTACAGTAAAGCAACAAAATTGCATTGGGTCTTCTTTTAAGATATGAGATGAACTGTCTATCCAAAAGTCTATTCAACGAAAGGAAAGCTCGCTTTGAGATTGGGATAGTCGGATAGGAAAGCTCGCTTTGAGAGCGTTATAAGATCTGGTCTTTATTCACGTATTCAAAACAGTTTTACTAAACACCAAAGAAACAAAAACACCCCAATCAAAACATAAAGGTGAGCAGAAGAAGTGGTTATTGGATAGGGTTTATGACCGGTGGTGGAGCTAGCATAAAGCTTGCGGGTTCGGTCGAACCCAGGAACTTTTGTTCAAACCATGTATTTATCTTAAAACTTCATTGAATATGTATAGATTGTTAATTTAGAACCCAGTAACATAAATAAATTAGAATCTCGAACCCACAAGCTTTAAATTCTAGCTTCACCTCTATTTATGACCCTTTAAGAATAGTATTTTACCTTAGCTGAGATCTTCAATACTGAAGTTGTTCCCCATTATTGCATCTTCGATTTCTGAAATCAAAAATCAGATGAAGATAGATGTGTGCAAAGCACAAGTGTGCGCAGGGAAAACCCCCAAACAAGGACGAATATGTTATCAATGCAATGTATGTGGATGTTTCTTTTCGTAACTACTGTCTTTGAGAATTCATACCCAGATGAATGAGTCATTAATATATCTAATTTCAAAAGATATTTTGTAACTTATAAATAGATTGTTATTCTCCTATTGAAAATACACAAAAAATATATTTGAATAAGATAACTTCTATATTCTCTTCGTATACATTTTGTCTCTATTACTATATTGTTCTATTTTGCTCTCATTTCTTAATACGTTATCAGCACGAAGTTTTAACCAACTGAGGTTATCTGCTTCATCCAAATTTTATCTTCTTCCTAAAAGAGGTAGTCAGTTTCTTTTCCGACTCAGGTATACATCCTATGTTTATAATGTTTCTATTAGGATCTTCTTTAACCTGCAATTTAATTACCATAGGCATAACTTGTTTTGAATACGATTATAATAATAGAATTTGTATGAAAATAATAAGTTTCAGCTAAATTGTTATTTCATTATATAAACTACAAAAAAGTTTAATCATACACATAAATAAATATGTATTAAAATTGAACTAAAATAATTAGACTAATACAAATAATCTAACCGAATATGCATTTAGAAGAAATTCTTGCAAAATGTTCAAAAGGTTTAAATGTGTATTCAATAAATTTATCACCTAAGTGTACAGACTAATTAATGACGTTAAAATTAACGACTCAACTATTTGATGTATCGTATTGAATGTTGAAACTTTTCAGAATTAATATCATCTAGTTTTATGCCTACTTAGCTTATTGAAACGTATTCTAAGTAGAACATAATTATACTAGTACATATTAATTCAACTTATTTATTCTATGAAAATATACTTACATGTCTAAAGTTTTGGTGGGTAATATTAAACACTAATTTATCATCGCACTGCATATAATTTTTTTTTTTTTTATAAATATACATATAGAATATTAATACACGAGTATGTACTGCACTGAATTTTTTCATTGATAATAATTCTTGTCATTCTAATTCACTTATTTCTATGATAGTTTTCACTATGTCGAATTTGTCAAAGCTTGAGGCACTTGACATCTCTGGAAATAACTATTTGCCATGGGTACTTGATGCTGAAATTCACCTTGACGCTAAAGGTTTTGGTGACACTATTAAAGGGAAATGAAGCATCAAGTCAGGATAAGGCTAAAACCATGATTTTCCTTCGTCATCATCTCGATGAAGGGTTAAAAAGTGAATATTTAACCTTGAAAGATCCATTTCAATTATGGACTAGTTTGAAGGAATGATATGACCACCTAAAGGCCACGGTATTGTCAAGAGCCCATCGTGAGTGGATGCACTTGCGGCTACAAGATTATAAGACCATAAATGAATATAATTCTGTTGTATATAGAATAATTTCCCAACTAAAATTATGTGGGGAACCTATGAATGATGAGGACATGCTGGAAAAGACTCTTTCCACTTTTCATGCCTCAAATATGGTGTTACAACAGCAATACCGTGAAAAGGGATTTAAGAAATATTCTGAGTTAATTTCATGCCTTTTGGTGGCTGAACAACATAATGCCCTTTTAATGAAAAATCATGAAGCCCGCCCCAGGGGATCAACTCCATTTCCAGAAGCGAATCTGGGAATGATTGATCCAAAGTTTGAAAAAAGATAAAATAATTATCGTGGCCGTATAAATATACGTGGGCGTGGCAAGGGGCGAAATAATCATCGCCATGGTGGTGGTCGTTATAAACAAGAAAAAAATAAGGGTTCTCAGAATAATCATTCAAAAGGCAAAGGTAATATTTGCCACCGATGTGATATGAAATCATTGGGCACGAATTTGTCGTACGCCTGAACATTTTGTCAAACTTTATCAAGCCTCCATAAAAGGGAAACAAAGTAAGGTTAAGACTAACTTCACCTTTCAAATGATGACGAGGCAGGCTCTATGAATAACCATGATAAAGTTGAAGCAAACCTTGCCTATAAAGATGATATTCTTGAAGGTCTTGCAGATATTACTCATTTAGAAGTTGGAGACTTCTTTGAGCATCATAACTGAAGACTTATTATTGGGAAAAAAAGTTATAAGAATAAATGTGTTTCTTTTTATGAAGTTCATATTTGAATAAAACTTTTTATGTTTTTGGTATTTAATTTCATAAATGTAGTTTCTTTTGTTCTTAAAATTTTCAATATTACTTATGATGTATTTTTTTTTTCTTCTTAAAGAATATGAAAACTTCTCAGTCTTCAGTTGGCTGTATGAATAATAAAGAAGAAATATATCTTCTGGATAGTGCTACGACGCACACTATATTAAAAGATAAGAGATATTTCTCTTATTTAATTATTAAAGAAGCCAATATAATTACAATATCTGGTAGTACAAAATTAATTGAGGGCTCTGGAAGAGCGACTGTATTACTACCAGGAGGAACTATATTGGTTGTTAATGATGCATTATATTGTAGTAGGTCTCAAAGAAACTTGTTAAGTTTCAAAGATATTCGCCAAAATGGCTATCATATTGATACCACAAATGAAGGAAAGGTTGAATACCTTTATATTACTACAATAAAAGCGGAAAAGAAGTATGTGCTTGAAAAGCTTCCCGCATTTTTCTCCGGATTATACTACACTAATATTAGTGTAGTTGAATCACATGACATAGTAAACAAGAAGTTTACTAATGATTTTATAATTTGGCATGACCGGTGGGTCATCCCGGTTATAATATGATGCGCAAAATAATTGAGAATTCACATGGTCATTCATTGAAGAACTAGAAGATTCTTCAAACTAAAGAAATCTCGTGTGCTGCATGTTCTCAAGGAAAACTGATTATTAGACTATCAGTAATTAAAGTTGGAGTTGAATCTCCTGCATTTTTAAAACGTATACATGGTGATATATGTGGGCTCATACACCCTCCATGTGGACTATTCAGATATTATATAATTTTAATAGATGCATCTACAAGATGGTCACATGTGCGCTTGTTATCAACCCGCAATTTGGCCTTTGCGAGGTTACTAGCTCAATTAATAAGATTAAGAGCATAGTTTCCAGAATATGCAATTAAGACACTTCGTCTTGATAATGCTGGTGAATTTACGTCCCAGGCCTTTAATGATTATTGTATATCAACTGGGATAACAATTGAGCATCCTGTTGCTCATGTTCATACTCAAAACAGTCTAGCAGAATCATTGATCAAACGCCTCCAATTAATTGCTAGACCAATGCTTATGAGAATAAAACTTCCCATTTCGGCATGGGGCCATGCTATTTTGCATGCATCAGCTCTTGTGCGGATCAGACCCACAAGTTATCATAAAGAATCTCCAATACAATTAGCTTTTGATCAGGAGCCAAATATTTCTCATCTTAGAATATTTGGATGTGCAGTATATGTTCCAATTGCTCCACCACAACGCACAAAGATGGGACCCCAAAGAAGGTTGGGGATATATGTTGGTATGCATCTCCTTGTATTATAAAATATTTGGAACCTATGGCTGGAGATTTATTTACGGCAAGATTTGCTTTACCATTTTGATGAATCGATATACCCAATATTAGGGGGAGAAAATAAGCAGTTGCAAAAAGAGATAGATTGGAACGCATTATCACTATCTCATTAAGATCCTCGAACAAAGCAATGTGAACACGAGGTTCAAAAGATAATTTGTTTGTAAAATATTACAAATCAAATGCCAGATGCATTCACTAACCTACCAAGGGTGACTAAGTCACATATTCCAGCTCCTAATGCTCCTATTCGAATTGATGTCTCGGTTGGACAATCCATAAATATAAATGCGTCTAAGCCACGCTTGAAACGTGGTAGACCAATTGGTTCCAAAGATAAAAATCCTCGAAAGCAAAAAGGAGAAAATGATCTAGGAGATCATAATATGGAGGTAGTTAATCAAAAAGAGCCCCGTGACATAACAAATGTTAAGACCCCAGAGGAGGTCCAGGTACCTGAAAATAATAAGAATGAAGGGATCTCAATAAATTATGTCTCTACGGGAAAAAGGTGGAACCGAAATAATATTATTGTCGACAACATTTTTGCTTATAATGTTGTTGTTGAGATAATGCAACAAGATGAGGATCTTGAACCAAGATCTGTTGATGAATGTAGACAAAGAAATGATTGACCAAAATGGAAAGACGCTGTCCAGGTAAAATTAGCGTCACTTGAAAAATGTGAAGTATTCGGACGTATAGTCCGAACACCTGAAGGAATAAAATCAGTAGGATACAAATGGATTTTTGTGCGAAAACGAAATGATAAAAATGAAGTCGTTAGATATAAAGCACGACTTATTGCACAAGGATTTTTGCAAAGACCTGGCATTGATTATATGGAGACATATTCTCCTGTGGTGGATGTAATCACTTTCATGTATCTTATAAATTTGGCAGTCCATGAAAAACTTGATATGCGTATGATTGATGTTTGTCACAGCCTACTTGTATGGCACATTAGACAACGAAATTTATATGAAAATCCCTGAAGGGCTTAAAGTTCCCGAAACTAATAAAAGTTTTCGGGAAACTTGTTCAATAAAGCTTTAAAAATCCTTATATGGATTGAAACAATCAGGGCGAATGTAGTATAATCGCCTGAGTGAGTATTTGCTGAAAGAAGAGTATAAGAATGATCCAATTTGTCCTTGTGTATTTATAAGAAGGTCTGGATATGAATTTGTTATAATCGTTGTGTATGTTGATGATCTAAATATCATTGGAACTCCTGCGGAACTTCCAAAAGCAGTAGATTGTTTGAAGAAAGAGTTTGAAATGAAAGATCTTGGAAAGAAATTTTTTTGTCTTGGTCTACAAATTGAGCATATGAAAGATGAAATTTTTGTCCATCAATCAACTTATATCGAAAAGATCCTAAAGTTTTTTTATATGGATAAAGCACATTCATTGAGTACCCCGATGGTTGTGAGATCACTTGATATAAATAAAGATTCATTTCGACCTCAAGAAAATGATGGAGAGCTTCTTGGTGACGAAACTCCATATCTTAGTGCAATTGGGGCACTAATGTATCTTGCAAATAATACTCGACCAGATATAACTTTTGCAGTAAGTTTATTAGCAAGATTTAGTTCCTTTACAACAATAAGACATTGGAATAGTGATAAGCATATTTTTAGATACCTCCGAGGGACTATTGATATGGGATTATTTTATTCTTATGAATCTGATTCACAGTTGATTGGTTATGCAGATGCAGATTATTTGTCTGACCCACATAAAGCCTGATCTCAAACAGGCTATCTATTTACTTGTGGGGATACAAATATTTCATGGCGTTCAACAAAACAAATTTTAGCTACCACGTCTTCCAATCATGCAGAGATAATAACTATTCATGAAGCTAGTCGAGAATGTGTATGGTTGAGATCAGTGACTCAACATATTCAACAATTGTGTGGTCTTTCTTTAAAAATGAAGATTCCAACGATATTGTATGAAGACAATGCTGCTTGCATAGCTCAACTTAAAAGAGGATATATCAAAGGAGACAGAACAAAGCACATTTCATCAAAGTTCTTTTTCACACACGATCTTCAGCAAAATGGTGAGATAAATGTTCAACAAATCCGTTCAAGTGACAATCTAGCAGATTTATTCACTAGGTCATTGCCAACATCAACATTTGAGAAGCTGAGACATAAGATTGGAATGCGTCGTCTCCGAGATATCGAATAAAGCTTTCGTCAGGGGGAGTATAATACACGTTGTACTCTTTTTCCCCTAACCAAGATTTTGTCCCAAGTGGATATACTCTCGTAAGGTTTTTAATGAGGCAGCACTCAATGCGCATTACAAGATATGTATACTCTTTTTCCTTCACTAGGTTTTTTCCCATTGGGTTTTCCTAGTAAGGTTTTAACGAGTCACATTATCTTTTAAATGGACATCCAAGGGGGGGTGTTATAAATTCAATGTATGTGGATGTTCCTTCCAATGTATGTAGGTGTTCTTTCCGTAACTGTCTTTGGGAATTCATACCCCAAATGAATGAGTTCATTAATACATCTAATTTCAGAAGGCATTTTGTAACCTATAAATAGATTGTTATTCTCCTATTGAAAATACACAAGAAACACATTTGAATAAGATAACTTCTATATTCTCTTCCTATACATTTTGTCTCTATTACTATATTGTTCTATTTTGCTCTCATTCTTAATAGAATTTTTTTTTTTTATTATATAGAAAAGAGAAGGGGAGTCATTTCAAATATTTCAAATATATGAATGCATTGTTTGCTTGTATAATATGCTCAAAAGTTTGGTCGTGGGTTCTTAATAATATGAAAAACCAAAATTAACGTGGCCATAAGTTATTAAATTCTTTAGGTGGACTCCACTTTCCATTCAACCTTCACTATATTCATTAAATGCATTACTTGATTGTTATTTATTTTTTCAATAAGTACTTTCAAGTAGAAAAATTATCTTTTTGATAATTTTATAATTCAAATGTTCACCTAATTAAAAATACTAAGGTCATATATATATAACAATTCTTTTATCTCCTTAAGAAATATTATTTTATTTATATTATTTATTAACTATTCCAGGTAAAGAAGATTTCATTAAAAAAGAATTAGTGCTAATGGATGTTGATTTACATTCAAATGTTATTATATCATTATCATTGATATCATTTTATACAAAGTTCTCATTTTATGGTAATTTCAATTGGAATACTATATAAAATTCGGAAAAATATATTTAAGAATAAATTATAGTTTGAAGTCCCCTTTTTTATATAGAATATTAAAAATTTGTGCAAATTGTATAATAAGTATCCCCTCTCTAAAATATGAGTTGAAAATATCTGAAGTAAAAATTAAGACAATTAATTTGTGAAATTTTTTTCTTTTAAAAAATATTATATATTAGGAAGTATGAGAAGTATCGTCATACATGATTATACTTCTCCCTCTATGATCGAACTTAGTTGAGTACATACTCTATTTAATAAGAATTTAACATATATAAATTTCAAAATACATAAATATACAATTAATTAATTTAAAAAATCTCAACAAATACTACTATTGTGATGAAAATTGCATTATACACCAAGTAGTATCTCAATCATATCAAATGGAATTAGAAAAAACTGCAACATTTTAATTTAAGGTCAATTTGATTAGTATTTAGCGTGACCGAGAGATTAATTTATTTTTAATATTATGTCATTCAACTAGAGCAAAATATAAATTTTCTTGTTAAAATTCTTAATAATTAAAAATCACGATTTTTATTTCAAAGGACCAAAAAATACCTTTTCATCAACTATTTGGGAATAAGTAGTCTATTGTCATTGTCATCAAAAAATACACTAAGTAGTCTATTGTCATTGTTAAGGGAAGAGGCTGCATGTCTTTTAGCTGTTCTGCTGGATTAACGATCAGATGGGGATGGTTTTAAGCTGAACAATATTAATACTATTTTTCGATTAGCAGGTCTTAGGAACTTCTCAGTTGCCTCCGCTATTGTAATTTTAGTCATTTTCATTTCTCTAGGCCTTTTTCTCCCTCTGTCCTATCTCATTTGCCCTTTACATAAGGTGCGTACAGTTGATTGTCATTTTTGTGAATCAAAATATCAACCTGGACTTTGTGTCTAGCTAATTATTGCCATTTTCAATTTGGTTCATTTAATTTGAGTTATATAGTTGATCTTCCATTGTTAAGGATAAAGTCCTACCATTACAAAGGCAACTCTTCTAAGAGGGAACTTCAACAAAGGAAGGATCCTAATATTGGATGGCAAAATCTCCAATAAAATGAATACAGATCAGATATGAATTTCCAAGAACCAGTATTTCTTTTCAGACATAAGGATCAGGGATAGATGGCGTAAGTCCAGTAAGAAGTGAAAAATTTAGCAAAAAGGAGGAATTCTGCTTCATTGTGAACCTAACTATGGACTGCAACTTGAAAAATTCTGCAATACAAAATTTCTGCTGTATAAAATTTCTGCAATATTAAAAATCTTTTGTACAATGAAAATTTCTGCAATTTGCAATCAGTTCTAAAATTATATGATGCATTAGAGTATTGAAACATAGTTATAGCAATTTTCTCAAAACGTGTACTACATGTTGTATATAACGTTCAAACATCTGAAAAGTAAAAACATTTAACAAGAATCACTTCCATTGTGACTAGAAACAACAAAATGCTACATTCAATAGCTGTTTGCTTCCTTTTCATCCTTGTTCTGCTCGCTCCAGCTTCACCAAATTCTTTTCTCCTGAATTTTTGCTTTCTTCCTCTCTTTTGTTTCACATTCTTTGGAGGTAAAGGAGGAATCTTACTAGATTTTGGCCACAATTGTGATCCATTAATTGGAAGAATGTCATGGTCATAAGTTCTCCCATATGTTTCCACTATGTAGCAGCCATCGACGTAGTTAATTACCTCATCAGTTTTACCCCAAATTGCCGAAATGGCATGCTTGCAAGGATATCCGGTTATAGTCCACTTCCTACAACTACATGTTTTGTTATGTAGGTCCACTGCCCAATTATCATCCATGCTCTCTTCAAGGATTTCATAATTCCACTTATTTGATTTTTGAGGAATAAACGCAGCAGCTGCAGACTCATTTTTGTGTAAAATATCCTTGATCCTAGGGCAAACCTCACTAACTTGTAGTACACCTATTACAAGCCACTTTGCAATATACTTATTGAAAAGACTTCAACTCATGACTAACTCTAGTCATGACACAAACTCTAAGGGTTTATGATTTTTGGAGGCTCCTAGTAAAAGCTTCTAGATAAGCAACTTAGGAATTACAATGAAAAACAAATACAAAGATATAACTCAACTAAGGACATACAAGATACTTTCTATAGGAACTGGTCCGTAGTAGTGTTATTCTTTGTTCTTGATGCACTTGAGACTGGAATACTTGACAGATGATCGGTTGGAGTGCTTGAATGATTTCTCAAGTGTTCAAGTGATGTTTTATTGTAATGCTCTTTGTTAATACTCTTTGAATGACATCACATGGATGATGTAAATACTTGGTTGATACAAAGCCTTTCCCAATGAGAAGTGACTTCTGCACTGTTTCTGCACTGTAGCGTGTACAGTGCAGGCAGTCACTTTCCAGCTTCGTACTGCTGTCAGGAAAACTCAAGGGGATCAGGTCCATGTGTTGATTTTTTATCTTCTGAAGTTATAGCAACTCACATTGGCTGGAGTCCGTTGATTTGAGTTGTGTACCAAGTGTGTCAGGTTCCTTATCTGATTCTTTGATAGTAAATTTGTTACATCATCGAAACATAAAGCTAAGGTACTGTAAACCCATCAATTTCCCCTTTTTGACGATGACAAACTTAGAAGTTGATAACACATGTTTAGAACAAAATAAACCAGATGAAGTAACATGAACTGCACGAGTTCCCCCTGACTTTATGCTTCCCCCTTAATCAGATCCCTGTTTCAATCATATTTCCCCCGTAGATTAATCTCATTAAAGTTCAGGCCAAACAAAATAATTCCACTTAAGATCAAAGAGCAAACAACCAGTCAAATGTTTCATTCAAAGAACAATAACAATTTGAAATATGAAAATCTAAGAAGAAACAGAGTGAGGAATATACCTTTAATTGAAATTCAAGAGCACAGAGTCTCGAAACCAGTACAGAGCAGCAAAAATAAACTCGAATAAAAAACAGGGACCTCGACCTGATACAGCGGCAAACCGTAAACCACGCCGGCGACAACCTCGAACACAGAGCTTCACGGGATTAATGGAGGATTTTGGAGTTGTTTCCTCGGCGAAAATGGCAGTGATTTGAGCTACTGGTTTTGAACATTTTGGGACTATTTTGTCGGTGTTTCTTGTTGGGTTTTGGTGGAGTTTAGAAGCAATTCATGGTTCGAGTTTGGGGCTGATTTTGAGATGTTTTGGAGCTGCGTTTTGGACAGTTTCGAGAGTGTTTTTGGGTGATTTTCGGGATGTTCTAAGGTTTTGGCCAATCAAATTTTTGGAGAGGCGAAACGGCTGAAGATCTAGATATTGAGAGTGTCCTTTTTGGTTTTTGATTCTCCAACGGAAGGAGATGAGCAGCGGCTATTCTCTTAGGGGTTTGGTCTCTCTCATCATCTGTTTTTTTTTTATTTTATTTATGAGGTCCAATATATAGATGTATGTTGCACAACTGACGTAAATAAGTGATGAGAAGAGTCGGAGAAGTGGGAAGTGATGAGTGGATAAATGAGGGAAAATGAGAATTATGGGATTGGAATAGTTGATAGCAAATAAATCAGATTTTTGAGATAAAAGTTTGTTAACAAACTTTATCTTTTGACGTTAACTTTATTTTGCTCCATTTTTATAAATTATTTTAAAAGATAAATTAAATTATAAAGATAATTAACCAACATTTCTTACAATATATGAAAACTAAATATTTATATGTATTTTAAATGATACTAAGAAGGATTCTATAGCTTACTTATTAAAACTCTAATTAAAAGAAATCATATATTGTTTGTAATATTTTTTATAAATAGAAATAAAATATGTATTCTAAGAATATTAATCTTTATTTTGAAGTTTTTAATTTTCTTAAATAAACTCTACTAAAAATAAGATAAAAATTTAAAGATATCACGATAAGACCTGAAAGAAATATTTACACTAAAATAGTATGAAATCCGGTTTGGTCAAAAATTAGTTGGAAGGTTCGCGATTTGGCATTTATGACTGGTGATCGAGTTTTTCTTTAGGTATCGCCTATGAAGGGCGTCATGAGGTTCGGGAAGAAGGGTAAGCTAAGTCTGAGGTTCATTGGTCCTTTTGAGATATTGTGGCGTGTTGGGGAGGTTTCTTATGAGCGTGCCTCACCTCCAGTCTAGTAGGAGTTCATCCGGTATTCCACGTGTCTATGCTCCGGAAGTATCACGGTGATCCGACTCATGTATTGGATTTCAGCTCAGTCCAGTTGGATAAGGATCTATCTTATGTTGAGGAGCCAGTAGCCATTTTGGATAGGCAGGTCAGAAAACTCATGTCAAAGAACATTGCATCTGTAAAGGTCCAGTGGAGGGGTCACCCGGTTGAGGAGGCGACTTAGGAGACCGAGCAGGATATGCGCAGCCAGTACCCTCATGTTTTCACAGCTTCAGGTATGTCTTTATACTCATTCGAGGACGAACGATTGTTTTAAGAGAGGTGGATGTAACGACCCGGTCGGTCATTTTGATAGTTAAAGCCCCAATACCCTATTAACTGCTTTCCCCATTTTTTTTTTCTGCAATTGGGACTTGCCGGAGCGATTAGTTATGGAATTCGGAGAGTTTTGGGACACTTAGTCTCTAATTGTGAGTTTAAGCCTTAGGAATTGGACAGTAGAAAGAACTGTGTGAAGACGGACCCGAAATGGAATTCCGTCGACTTCATTAGCCCTGTTGAGTGATTTTGGGGTTAGGAGCGCGTCCGGAATGTGTTTTGGACGTTTTGTAGTAGATTTAGGCTTGAATTGGCGAAAGTTAGATTTTCAACGATTTTGGCCGATAGGAGAAATTTTGATATCGGGCTCGAAATGGAATTCCGGAAGTGGTTGTAGGTTCGTAGTGTCATTTGTGACCTGTGTGTCAAATTTGAGGTCATTCGATCTAGATTTGACGTGTTTCAGCATTGTTTGTAGATTTTGGAAAAATGCTAAGTCCTTAGACTTGAATCTGTGTTTAATTCATGTTTTTTGTGTTGTTCGAGGTGTTTGGAAGGTTCGACTAAGTTTGTATAGTGTTATGGGGTTGTTTGGTAGGTTTGGTTGAGGTCTCGGAGGGCCTCGGGTGTGTTTCGAATGCTCAACGGGTCATTTTTGGACTTAAGGAGTTGGCTGGTTTGCTAGTGTTCTGCAGCTGGTACGTTCTTCATCGCGATCGCGGGAAGAGGTTCGCGATCGCGTAGAGTAAATGGAGGCCAGCTGGGTTAATGCTTCGCGATCGCAGAGGAAGGAATGTGATCGCGTAGGTATGGCAGGTTGTGAAACGCGAACGCGTGGGCCAGGCTGCGTTCACTTAGAAGAAAAAGTGGAAGAAGGGGAGATGGGTTTTTAACCCTTCACGGTCGCATAAGTTAGAGGGGCTAATGATTCGCGATCGCGTGGGATGTGTCGCTATCGCGTAGAGTAAAATTTATGAGGCACGAGTTGTTCTTCGCGATTGCAATGGTATTTCCGCGATCGCAATTCATGAAATCGTTGGGTAGAATTTAAAGTTCTAGAAACGAGGGTTTAAGTCATTTTTCACAATTTGGATTTAAGAGCTCGGGATTAGGCGATTCTTGGAGGGGTTTTCACGTTGGTGTTTGGGATTCGGGCCATTCGGAGTTGGGTACTCGTGGAAAGAGCGTGATTTCAAGTTGATTTGAGCGGTTGAGGTAAGTGGCTTGCCTAACCTTGTGTTGGGGACTTCCCCCTTAGGATATTTGATACCAGTTGTTGTGTGGGCGCCGCGTACGTGAGGTGACGAGTACGTACATGGGCCGTTATTGCAAAAATTCCATTTTCCCTTCCTAAAACATAAATTGTTTTTCTTCTATGAAATTGCACTAATTTGTTAAATTGTTTAGCTTAGATTAGAAAAGCATGCTTACGTGTTTAATTGCCTATTTGATCTTCTGTGCGCTATGCTTAGTTAAGTCCTTATTCTCCTTATCTGTGATAAGTATATACTGTGTAAATTCGATGTTAGACTTGTCATTCATCTTGCGCGGCATATTTAAATTGGGACTACAGACGTATTCCGGGAGATCCCCCATATACTGCATATTTAAATTGGGACTACTGACGTATTCGGGAGATCCCCCTGTACTGCATATTTATTTTGGGACTACAGACGTATTCCGGGAGATCCCCTATATACTGCATATTTAAATTGGGACTACTGACGTATTCGGGAGATCCCCCTGTACTGCATATTTATTTTGGGACTACAGACGTATTCCGGGAGATCCCCCTGTAATGCATAATCATCTGGAACTACGGGACGGTATCCCGTGAGATTCCACCTTGTGTTTACCTTGTTTTGAGCCGAGGGCTCCCTTGACTGTTAAGTTTCGAGCATTTTCCTTAATTGTTATTGTAGAATCTACTTATCTCTTGTACTGTTTTAAATTAATTATATTTACTCCAGTAAGGCCTTAACCTGACCTCGTCACTACTTGACCGGGGTTAGGTTAGGCACTTACCGGATACTAATGTGGTGTACTCATACCCTTTCTTGCACATGTTTTCGTGTGCAGATCCAGGTACGAGCTATCAGCCTCGAGGATAGTATTTGCTGCTGATTCTAGGAGACTACAAGGTATTTCTGCCCCGTCCGCAGAATCCTAAGAGTTCCATTCTACTCCATCGTCTAGAGTTTTGTTTCTTATGTACTTCCAGACTTGTTAGAGCTACAATAACTATTAGAAGCTTGTGACTTTGTGACATTCCGGGTCTTTGGGAGTATATTTTTGTATATGCCGAGCGGCACCATTTTGCTATTTAGATTGTGTCCTTATTTCCTTTATTCATTGTGTTTCTCTTAAAAGTTTTCCCCTAATTTTTGGCTTACTTAGTCTTAGAGACTAGGTGTCGTCACGATACCTTTCGGAGGGTAAATTGGGTCGTGACAATAATCTACTATGGGATCTCTATACCGTAGCCACCCACGATTGTTTCATTGTACAGATGACTGGCCAGAGCGATCAAATCCACCACCCCATCCAAGGGAAGCAGCCTCTGGCTCTTCAGAGGATTTCTGAGCTAAATTTTGGCCAAACCTCTGCCAGCAACAGAAGTCATCAGCCACACTCTCTATATCAACCTTAGACCTCAACCTATACCTGCATAAACAATACACATATCTTTAACAAGAGCGAACCAATAAACAATAAAATAGTAAAAGAAATTGTATCCAATGGATCAATATCTCCAATATCAATTGATCAATCATTTCTGTGTCTCCTTAAAGTAAACCATCTCAACTCTCAAGTTATTTTATCCTCGGTATTTATCCTTAATGCATGAAATGAACAGAGCTATCTGAATGTAGATGATTCACATAGCCAACCTTATCTAGTATATTATTGAGGTATATCTAATCGAGTGATTTCCTGGTATACCTCACGGCTACATTTGCAGTTGTGGTCATACTAGTGTTCCGATAATAATTAACTTGAATTTGAAAAGAAGATGAGATAAAGCAACAAACTTGAATCAAATAACATGAGCAGGAAAATAGCAAAAAAGAATCTCACTTTTTCAATATCTGCAGAAGCTCATCCAATTCAGAGCCATCAACTTCTGCAAACAATTCAAGCTCCCCCGGGTTAGGTCTTGGCCCATAACCAATCCGATCAAGCTTCTCATCGGGCCGAGGTGGCCTGTACAAGAACATGTCATACAAACATCTCCCTTGAGGAATCTATAGAGCTGCATACACTGGCGGAACCGAAACGAACGGGACATTCGAAGTGGCTAAGGTGGTCCTATCCTGATCTTGTGGGTCCCCTAACCTCCGTACATCGTTGGTAACGAGACCTTGAAGGAATTTAACGGCGTCGGGTCCAGTGAATCGGATAATGGATCGGGTCTTGAGATGGGTTGTTATGTGCCCTGCATTTTTTAGCTGAGTTGAAAAGCATCTGTAAGAGTTTGGAAGGTGAATAGATTATTGGAAACAGTGCATTTTTAAAGGTGGGTGGATGGAAAATTTTGATGTATGAAGATGGCTGGTATATGAAATTTAGTCCGAGATACATGGGGTTTAGACGGTGCTACGACAGCCACCTGGTGGTTGGAGAAAGTAGTTGTGTGTTAGGTGTTCGATGAAATTCCCCTGAGAAAAATACCCAGGTCCTAAAAGAAAAGGAAAATCGTACTTAGCCCCATTCCTCAAAATTGTGGTTTCTTAACCCCACCTAGCAAGAAAAAAAAAAGTTAAGTTGCATATATTAAGATAAATGCGGTGAACTCAAATTTTAAGCATACACATTTACTTTTAGCTTCAATCTTCATCGCACATAAATTTTAAAAAGAAAAACATTTGTATGATTAGGTTATTTATTAGGTAATTATTGTTAATTTTTTTATCATTATTAATTAATAACTTAGTGAAAGTGCTCACTAATATATTACTACTTTCCAGACAAAAGACGCTCTTATCTTATATGAAGTAAAAATTTTGTAATAGTGTTACAGTTCTACCTTACTACCAGTAAAGGTAGATAAATTTTTTGAAGAATAAAGAAAGGAATAAATGAAAATCAAAATCCATTTTAGGACCCAAAAGTTCTAAAGCTCTCACAGGATCCATTTCCCTACATCTGGAGTATTTTAGACACTTGCACATTCTAGATTCTCTAATTGATATACTCTCATAAAACAATCGCGTGGAAAGAAGATGAAAAGCAAGCAGAAAGCATAATTCCACAATGACGAACTCCAAGTGTGGAAACAATTTACTTGGAAAAGATGTACGAATATTACCCAAAAAGGTAAGACGAGATTCTTATTTTATTAGTCTATCAATTCTTTAAATCTTTGTTTATCCTTCTCACATATTGAGCTTTGTCAAAGGAGCTTAGCTTCCCACAGACCAGCTAAGCAAACTATTGCAGCAAGCTGCCACCAACCCTCTTTTTCCCTGTCAAACCTGCACAGACACTCCTACCAAGCAGAAAATATCTTTTACTCTCCCATGCAAACTTACCTCCAACTCCTACAAACCATCACACCTACCATATAAACCACCGAAGATAGCACAGACTAACTGGAGAAAGAAATTGCTGGAGGACATTCAACTGAGGTTTTCACAGGGGATAGTAAAGCAAGATGCACTGAAGAGCCATTATGACTTTAGCACTCAAGTTTCAGTTGGTCGATTGCAACAGTAGGACTAACTAGCTTGGACACACATATACACACACGCACAAACACAAAAAGGGGGAGTTAAACGTGCTAAACACGAGGACATAAAATGAAAATTCAACGTTGTAAACATGAGAACATACCATTCGAATGTATAGCCATAAATATAGAGAAAGGAACTCAAGTGGAAACATGTAGCTCAGGAAATTCTATAAGAAAGATCAATCAAGGCGCACCTTTAGGAATCTTAGCTGAGCCTTCTACAACTCCCTTCTCCAACCTCCAGAGAAGATAATTTTCTTCATTTGCCTCTTTTTTTTGCCTCAACCAAAGATGCTGTCGTGAATATGGAAATATATGAGCAGCATATACAAGATCTACGAGTGATATGGCATGCCAAAATTACAATCATATGGAAATACGTACTTAGATGACATGCCAAAGAGCCCATTATACCAACTTGAATCTGATGTGTTCAAATTCAAATTCTGCATCTAAGGAGCGTATAATGAAGGCGCATAAAAAAAGTTAATACTGATCAGCAGGTTATGGTGCTGAGACAACTTATTTGTGGACCTAATGAGAAAAGGAAAAAGATGGACCATTGGAAAGGTAAGTAACCAAGACTTACGTGTCATATTGGATAGAAAAATACCCCTGAATCAAAGACAATCTAATCTCGGATCTATATACCATAGCCACCCACGATTGTTTCCTTGTGCAGATGACTGGTCGGAGCGATCAAATCCACCACCCCATCCAAGGGAGGCAGCCTCTGGCTCTTCAAAGGATTTCTGAGCTAAATTTTGGCCAAATCTCTGCCAGCAACAGAAGTCATCAGCCACGCTCTCTATATCAACCTTAGACCTCAACCTATACCTGCATAAACAATACACATATCTTTAAGAACAACGAACCAATAAACAATAAAACAGTAAAAGAAATTGTATCCAATGGATGAATATCTCCAATATCAATTGATCAATCATTTCTGTGTCTCCTCAAAGTAAACCATCTCAACTCTCAAGTTATTTTATTCTCAGTATTAATGCTTAACGCATGCAACAAACAGAGCTACCTGAATACAGATGATTCACATATCTAACCTTATCTAGTATATTATTGAGGCATAACTAATCGATTAATTTCCCGGTATACCTCACAGCTACATTTGCAGTTGTGGTCATCATAGTGTTCCGATAATAATTAACTTGAATTTGAAAAGAAAATGACATAAAGCAACAAACTTGAATCAAATAGCATGAGCAGGCAAATAGCAAAAAAGAATCTCACTTTTTCAATATCTGCAGAAGCTTATCCAATTCAGAGCCATCAACATCTGCAAACAATTTAAGCTCCCCCGGGTTAGGGCCCGGCCCAGAACCAGTCCGATCAAGCTTCTCATCGGGCCGAGGTGGCCTATACAAGAACATGTCATACAAAAATCTCCCTTGAGGGGTCAATAGAGTTGCATACATTGGCGGAATCGAAACGAACTGGACATTCGAAGTGGCTAAGGTGGTCCCATCCTGATCTTGTGGGTCCCCTAACCTCCGTACATCATTGGTAATGAGACATTGAAGGAATTTAACAGCGTCAGCTCCGGTGAATCGGATAAGGAATCGGGTTTTGAGATGGTTTTCCATGGGCCCCGCATTTTTGAGCTAAGTGGAGAAGCATTTGTAAAAGTTTGGTTTGAGGAAGTGAATAGATTGTTTGAAATAGTGCGTTGTTGAAGGTGGGTGGATGGTAGTTTTGTGAGGTATGAAGATGACTGGTATATGAAATTGAGTTCGTGATACGTGTATGAATTTAGACTCCGTTATAGGCTTATTATCCATAAAAAAATTAATTTTAAATACCTTGATTTGCATGCACAGTCCGGGCGTAAAACCGGAAAGCTTTTATGTGAAAATATGAGAAACAGTGATTTCTAGAGTTAAAATTTGATTATAGTTGACTTTGGTCAATATTTTGAGTAAACGGACCCGGATCTGTGTTCCGACGATCCCGGGAGGTCCACAGTAAAATATGAGACTTGGGAGTATGCTCGGAAATGAATTCCGAGACCCCAAGCCTTAGAAATTAATTTTTGAAAGAAATTATTTTGCTGAAATATTAATGAAATAAAGAAAAGAATTAATGTTTGAAACCATTGGTATTGGCCCGTATTTTGGTTCTGGAGCCCAGTACAAATTTGTTATAGTATTTAAATGTTAACTATGAAATTTGGTGAAAAGTGGAGGTTATTTGACGTGATTTGGACGTCCGGTTGAGAAATAATCAACTTTGAGTGTTCTTGAGAAAAATGATGAGTTTTGAGGTTTAATTTATAGTTTTACATGTTATTTTCATGATTTGATCGCACGAGCAAGTCTGTATGATATTTTTAGACTTGCGTGCATATTTGTCTTAGAGCCCCGAGGACTCGGCTGAGTTTCGAATTTGCCACGAGATGTTTAAACATGTAAAATGCTGCTGTAAAATTCTGTTATGGTGCACAGTGATCTTTTGTGCTATGCGATCGCATAGTAACTACTGCGATCGCATAGAGTAAATTCTGGGGGTTCACCAATTGTGCTATGCGAACGCATAGCTTACCTATACGAACGCACCGGGTTAAATTGGGCCTGGGGGGAGGGGGCCCAAGTACCCTGTGCGAACGCAGGCCCCCTGCGCGATTGCCAAGGCCAATAAGGCCTAGCCCTATGCGAATGCGGGCAGGCCCATGCGAAGGCATTGAAGGCCTGCCCAGCTATATAAATACATTCTTAAACACGGACAAAACCCTTTTTCTTCATAATTTTCGAACCAAACAGCCCTAAGGATGATTTTCTTCATCAAAATTCATCCCCAAGTTGTTGGTAATCAATTCTAAACTTTACTCTTTCAATTACCCAATGTTTTTCATCACTTTTAAATGAAAAACAAAGAATTTTCATGGTAAAAATTGAGGGTTTGGGTAGAATTAGGGAATTTTGTAAAAATCGAATCTTACCTCGAATTGAGGTCGGATTTTGAAACTAATTATATATTCGGGCTCATGGGTGAATGGGTGAATGTAATTTGGTCCGAACCCCGAGTTTAGATCAAGCGGGCTCGGGGTCGGGTTTTAACTTTTTTTTTTTTAGAAAACTTAGAAAAAATTATAATTTTCAGTAAAGTTAGTTCCTTTAGCATTAATTAATGATATTAAGTTAATTATGGTTAGATTCGAGTGTATTGAAAGTGAATTCAAGAGGAAGATCTGTAATTGAATAGTGAGTGGCCTGCGAAATTGAGGTAAGTGATTGGTTTAACCTTGACTTGAGGGAATATGAATCCCCAACCTAATTGTTATGTGAAAATGCATGTGTGAGGTGTATAGGTGAGGTGACGAGTATTTATGCACCACCAAATTGTCTGCTTACATGATCTAATGTTTTTGACGTCAATACCACACAAGAAGATAGGTTACTTTGTGTGGTACCCAATTTTCGAGTGCTGTCTCAATAGAAGAACCTGGTTCTTCTTGATGTTCCAACTACTACTGTTGCGGAATAATAAAATCAATAAAGTAAAAACACAGAGATTTTTACGTGGAAAACACCTGGCTCAAAAGGTGAAAAAACCACAACCTACTCCTCAGTAGGATTTGCTCAAACTCTTCACTAAAACTCTGAGCCAAACGGACTTACAAAATAAACTCTTTTGTAATCCTAGGACTAACTCTAATCCCTTTGTAGTAACTAGCCCCTAGCTAATTTCTACAAGCTTCAAGTTAACTCTAACTTGAACAATGTGTACCTATTACAATTGCTTATGTGAAAGATGAAAAGATACATTATTAAAACTCCTACTACAACTAACTAGACTTAATGATAAACAGATGAACTGGTTCTTCTAGCTGGTCTGTAGCCTTTGAATCGCACAATGATTCTGCAAGCAAAATAACTCTCGGAAATTTGCTTTTAGATTTTGATTCACTTCAGCTTTTGTGCGTTGAGAATTCCAGCAGAAATACATCGAGTATTTATAGAGTCAGTTGTTGAGCTTGTCGTCCAATTCTAGTCCAACTCTACCTGGTGAACAAATTCGTATCAACTCAACTTCCTTTCTTTTGTTACTTTCCTTGCTGAATTCGACTTCAATCTTCTCATCAGTTTACAACCTTTTCGCATTAGGAGACAATCTCTTGGTTCATTGACATTTCACATTCACAAATATCTCCTATGCATATACAGTTCATGTGTCAGCTTTTCAGTTCAAGATGTGTGCTCTGATGGACCTGGTTCAACTAGTCAGCCATTTGTCAATCTTCAAAACTATGCGGTGACATGGGTCAACAAATTCCCCCTTTTTGATGATGACAAACTCTGTGCTTAATCCTGTATACACTTCAAACACTTTGTATGGTTTTAAGCATTAATCATAGAGAAACCAGGTTCATTAGGTTATAAATATCACAACTTTTTGAAATTTTGAAAAAGCCACATATCTTCCCCCTTTTGGCATTATCGAAAAGTTGCAAAATGGTAAACTTACTAGAGTTGTTAACAATTACTCATGGCCATTGAGGCAACTGCATATGCAATCATGGATTAATCATCAATAATCAACTAAGAACTCAAACTATAAAAAATAGAGATACTGAATCAGAGAAAAAAAACATCAGATGTCATTGATAGAGCGAATACGATTCTGCCACAATCCACAAAATAAAACAAAAATAGTTAAAAAATGAGCAACAAACAAAAATTCTGAATCTGGGTCATTGAAAGTTCTAGGTAGGCTAGGAAATTACGGCTTGGAAAAACTGCAGACCTAGTTCATTTAGCCAAGATGGATGGTTCAGATGACTTAGAAACAGATGAAGACTTCTTTGAGGAAGTCTTGGCTTTCTTTAGCTTAGGGGTCTGAACCTCTACCTCTGCCAATTTTTCACTTTAATGGACCAGGTCCATCTCATCCACTTCAACAGTCTCAGTAGGCTCAACAACCTTTTCTTTCCCTTTTTCCACTCTTTTCTTCTTACTCTCATCTAAAGCTCTCTTCAACTCACCATCACTTTGCTTTAACTTGCTCCTTTTAGTTCTTCCTCTTGGAAGAGAAATAGTAGAAGTCTCAGAAGAAGCAACTTTTCTTTTCTTACTTTCTCTTGTTGTCTAGACGTTTAAGCTTTAGGAGTTCTTTTCTTCTTTGGATTGTAATTATCGCCTAACATTTTCAGCAGATCCGCCAAGGTTTCCTCAGTAGATGAACCAGGTTCATCTGTGTGCTTTCCTAAATTTACAAACTCTTCAGCGGTTTCTCCTGATTCACTTCCCCATGCGTTCTTGCTACTTTCTTCCTCCTTTTCTTGCGCAGCTCCATAAATAGCCATTCTAACAGATTTAGAGGTGGGTGAAGAATCAGCCACTTCTTTCCTTTTTCCCTTTCTCATTACTCCGTAGTCCCTCACTCTCATTTTTTTATTTAAATTTTACCCCTATTCTTATTGTTTCCGGCTACTCCACATCTATTATAGACCCAACCAGTATGAACCTATTTTCTAAATTTTTCAACAACATCAGAGATGACCTCAGAAGAAGGACTTGAGACATATTTTACCTGAGTCATCGAAAATTTGGGAATGGTTTTGTAAGGGAGGGGATGTCTTGAATGAACTTTTAGTTTTGAATTGACGGTTAAGGCTTCCCTAGAATCTAGATATTTTAATTTGGTGAGGATTCTTGTTGAAACAGAACTGGTTCAAAGTCAAATAGATAGGCTTTGAAAAGATTTTGAGTTTGGGCAGAGTTCTGCTCATGATTTAATTATTAGTATTTCAAAGTGTGCAAAGTGTAGAACACATACCTCGTCTTTCAGATGAATCAGCACGATGAACCAGGTTCATCATTTCAGAATCCTCTTGATCATTTGCAAAGATAGAAAAAATTTCATTTGTGATCAGTGAGTCATATCAAAACATGGCATAAGAGTATACTTTTTATAGTATGAGACTGAGCAATTGTTAATCTGATTATTTACACAAAATCCTGATTTTCTAGCCAAATTTTTCATTTTTCCTTTTTTTTCAATTAAGTGATATTAATCATCCCTAATTCAAGCATGTTTCTCTCAAAGTGCTCCCTACTCAGTGCTTTAGTAAAGATATCTGCAATTTGTTGATCAGTAGCACAAAATTCAATTGAGATCATTCCTTTTTCATAGTTATCCCTCAGGAAATGGTGCCTAACATCTATGTGCTTAGTTCTTTTATGATGAACCGGGTTCTTCGTCATACTAATGGCACTAGTGTTATCACAGAAAATAGGAATGCATCCCACATCTATACCAAAGTCCATGAGTTGTTGCTTGATCCATAGCAACTGAGCACAGCAAGAGGCTGTAGCCACATATTCAGCCTCAACAGTAGACAAAGCTACTGAATTATGTTTCTTGGTGGCCCAAGACACAAGGTTTGAGCCGAAAAAGTGAGCCATGCTTGAAGTACTCTTCCTATCAGCTCGTTTACCCAGTGAACTCGAGTCGTATCTCTTGTGGATGTGTATAAGTTACTATTTCGAGTAAGCCAAAGGTGCCAAAGGCAAAATGGGAGGTATGTGCGCGGGTTTATATTGTCACACCTCCTTTTTTCCTCTGGTGAGGGTAATAAGGGAGTTTTTCTAATTAAAGTGATATTATTCGATTTTGGGACTTATGATTATTTCAGAGTCGCCACCCGGATTTTTTACGATGCTCCGGGACACCGTTTTGTTTTAAAATCCCAAACCGAGGAAATTTTGACTCTGTTTTAATTTGTCTGCGACCAGAAATCCGAGTAAGGAATTCTGTTAACCCAGGAGAAGGTGTTAGGCATTCCCGGATTCCGTGGTTCTAGCATGGTCGCTTAGCTATTAATATTTGGACTAATTATCTAATCATTTTGCATATTTTGAACCTATTGTGCTTTTTAACTATTTTTCAATTTTTTAGTCGCTTTTAATATTTATGGATTCATCTTGAAACAAGTCAAGATGGCGTGCACTTGTTTGTTTTTGGACATATTACAATTACGCCACATGAAATGCACCCGCAATTGCAACACGCGATTTTAATATAATTTGAAGTTGAAGACGGGGACATGAGTTGTCGCACCCAAGTGTAGATTACGTAGTCAAGACTATGGTCATGAAGGTTTTATAGTGCCTATTTGAGGCGATGTTTGATTATTCTTTATGTTTTATATTTGAAGGAACATTTTAGTTTTAAAATCAATTATGACGTTTTATGGATTTATCTTGGACAAGTTACGATGACGTACACTTGTTGTTTTTGAACACATGGAAATCACGTCACATGAAATTCACCCGGGGTTGCTATATGCATTTTATTAGTTGTTTGGAGTGAGGGTCGGGGGCATGAGTTGCCACTCCCGAGTGTAGTTTATGGTAATTTGAGATAATAGTTGATTCTTTTTCCAAATTTCGAACCAAGAGTGTCATCTTACCCATAATATCATCAGAAGATGGTGTACATTAGTCTAAAGGCAGCGTTTTATGGGCTATGACCTCATTTAGCCCCGTTTGTAACACCTTGGGCCATCCTAATTGTGACTATTTTTTTGCAAGAGGACTACTAGTTAGGGAATTCGGTTCTCCATCAAATCTTAAAGGTTTTTGCATTCTAATATGCTAAATGGTATCAAATATGTTCATTAAGAAACACATCATATATACCCAAACATACAAAAAACACATTATCTACTGATTTTCTGCTTTGAATTTGTAAGCTAGAATCACTTTATTTCCTGGGACTTTGTAATTTCTAAAATAACATAAACACAGGCAGATTTATTAATAATAACCTAGTTCCGTGTTTTTAAAAACAGAACGTATTCGAAGTGTTCCCATGTTGATTTTTAGAAGACATTTTTCGAGATATGAAATGAACTGGAAATAATATTACTAATTTCTACTTGTATTGAAAACGACTGATTTTTGAAATGAATGCTTATAAAACAAAATCCAGTAAATATTCATTCAAAGTTTCATGCAGGTTGATTTAAGAAAATACAAGTTCTTCTTTTGATTAAACACCTATCAGCACTGTATTACTTCTTATATTAGGACTAGATTAGAAATTCCAAGGGATTGCCTTAGAGATTAGCATGAACATTATAAACTAAAGGGATAAAAAATGAATATACAGTCCAGTTTAAATTACATTACAATGATGCTGAAAAATAGATACAGAGGAATTACAACTTGACTATTGCTATAAATTTCCGGAAGAAAAGAAAACTAAATGAAAATTTCAACGGATTTACTGACTCGAACTCCTTAAAGGCCATACATTTGAGCCTTCCTTTGTAATATGTAGAACACCCCCATTAATTAGGTGTTATGCATCCATCAGAACCAAACTGACTATGAGGAGGTCAATTCTAATCCCGATAATGCTTATGCTTAACTATACTAAAGAGCAGAATCATTTATGCACTCTCTCGGCGTGAACATGACCATAAAAAAAAGTCAAATTCAACTTCAGAATATCATTTTTTCATACCTTGAACCATCAGTCCATACTTATTCCTTAACTTGATCATTTAGGCATTTTATGAGAATAAATCTGATCATATTGAGGGATTCAGATTCTTTTCTCTAAGAAGCCTTTTAATTACCCACTTCATATCCGTAAAGGGTGATTTCCAGCACCCTAGGCTACTGTTTATGCACTACCAAGGGGTGAATTTGACTATTAAAGGGAGGGGGGGTCGGATTCACTACCCTTTGATACTATCTAATGACTCTATTATGGCTTCATGGATATAGAATTAATCACATAAGCCTTTAAGAGCTAACTCTACTGTTATAATCACACACATATGAACCACCAGATTTTTGACAGGTAATCATAGATTCACCAGAAAGAAAGGCAACATGTTTCATGCATTTTTTCTTGGATTGAATCTGACTATAAGAGGAGTCTAATTCAAACCCAGAGATGCAACCTTGTTTGACATTTTTAACAACCATACCAGTACTTCAACCAGTATTCCTTTGGACACTTTGACTGTTCTTGGCCTTTTTAGAGAATGAATCAGACCATACAAGAGTTCAGATTCCTTACTCTACAGCCCTTCTTAACTACATGTTGTATACCCTTTAAAGGGTGAATTTCAACCATTCATACTACTTTTATGCACTATCATGGGGTGAATTTGACCATTGATGGGTCAAATTCATCTACCCTAGTGCTAATGCTAACTATCTAGAGACTTGCTTGTTGAATCTCTTTATTGACCAAAGAGACTCAATTGAAAGTATATTTCTGCAATCTTATGGAAGAAATCTGACCATAGAAAAGGTCAGATTCAACATCCTAATTTAGATTATTTCACTAATAGATTAACACAAAACTGATATCCAATGATACTCAATGTATTTTAACCAACTAAAAATCAAAAACAAAATAATTCTAAGGGTTTACATACACAACAAATATTCAGATTCCTTAACATCATATCAACTCAATATTACCCCAGATTTGTAAACCAAGAACAAAGAGGAAGATTCAGCTTGACATAATCTCAAAACATAGCAAGAATCAAACATTTCATCATCAAACTAACAACAAATTCTGAGTATAACAACTTCATTTAAGGTTCACTGTTACATACCTCTTTTGAAAAAAAACAGCAAAGAGACTTGACCAAATAAAGATCAAGTATGAACAATAATCAGCTAAAAGAAAGAGGGTTCAGCAGCAGCAAACAACAACCCAAAGAAAACCCAGTAGTCAGCAATACCAAACCCAGAAATCTTGAGTAGAAATACTTAGGACTCCCAGCAATCAGACTCCAAAACAGAAAAAAAAACCCAAAGGAACTGAGAACCAATTCCTCTAAAAGAAATCATATTTTTTCTTTTCTAATAATAACTTCTTCTTCTTTTGAATGAGAAGTATTCTGTATTTCAGCAGCTCAGAGAGTACAAAAAAAAGGTTCCTAATCTGAACGAAGAGGGTCTATTTATATGAGTCTTAAGGATAGGATATCCTTTAGTACATTCTCAACCCAAACGGCTGAAAATAGTACATAGGGCAGCTGTCAACCTTATCCTTGGGACAGCTGCCCCCATTCTAGAACCTGCCTACCTATTAAAAGACCCTTTTAACATTAAAAATCTGATTTACTAAACTGAGTTACCTAATGTACCCCTTAGAGTCCCTGAATTTATCATTGGGTAATCAAGGTTAAGCTCACTTGGGTTATTATTTAAAGTTTGGTTAGTTAACCTTAGTTATGTTCTTTAGTCAACCATTAGTTGTTCCTAACTATGGTTGAGTCAAAACTAGTTAAAGGTTAATTGATTAAGTGCCTAGGGTTGATTTCATACTAGTTACCTAGGTTTAGGTTGACTAATCATCAGTTTAATCAAGATCAATTGAGACTAATCTTGATTTTTATACTTAGATTAGTTGAATCAACTTGATTAATCAATTGAAACTTAGCTGATTAAAAGACTTATTCTGAAAATCAATAGCTAGCTAAGTTAATTTGTTCGAACAATTTTATTAAGCTTATCTAGTTGATTAACTTTACTTAGTGATTAACTTTAATCTTAAGTGAAGTCGCAAATCAACTATCTTCTTTTAAGCATCAAGCATGATCAAATTCCTAATAACTTGGATAATTAACTCTAAATGACTGACTAAAGTTGGATTAAGATTAGAAGCTAACCAATGTCAAGTTTTAGGTTAGTTAACTTAATTAATCACCATTTTAGATACACATGACATGTACGCAGTTGGGATAGGGGTAGCAGTCAGGTGACAGGGTCCAAACAGAACAAAATCGCATTTTGAACAAGTAATCAAACAAAGTCTACAACAAAAGACCATGGCTAACAGTCAGCTTCAGGGAACAAGCAGAATTCTAAACAAGACTTGAATCCAGGGCATCGATATCAAATATATAAGAAAACGCATACAGAATTCAAGCTAATCGATTTAGACCTAAAATGGTTGTTACATAATCAACTCATGTATTCAAACGTTTAACTAATCAGGCAGAACAAACAAATATTAAACGAGAGTAACAACATATTAATGAAAAGCATAAACGAAAACAAAGACGTATTAACCAAAGAAACAGACGGTAAACACACATGTTCTGATTTTCTTTGAAAAATTAAGGAGGGAAGCTAAAAAGGGGGGGTACCAGTGACGGGATTTTGGACGGATTTCGGCGACTTGTCGGAACTTGGCCGGTCTCGGACGAGCGTGGAAATGGTAAAAACCCACATGAATCGATAGCACTCAACAAGAGCTATCGACTCATGCCGGTGTGAACCACTAGAGGTCTTGGAATCTACTCGTAGAGGAAGTCACCC
>ML394260.1:48166-106367 GCA_005239525.1 Nicotiana knightiana | reverse complement strand
CCCAGTATGAGAATCGCTTTGTGGATTTGGCTCGGCATGCTATTCTTTTATTGCCCACAGAGAAGGAGAGGGTTAAGAGATTTATTGAGGACCTTCCCCAGCCCATCAGGTTGCAGATGGCTAAGGAGACAGGGACTGAGATTTCATTTCAGGATGCGGCCAATATGGCCAGGAGAGTTGAGAAGGTTCTCATGATGGGAAGTCAGGGGTCAGACAAGAGACCTCACCATTCCGGTAGATTCAGCGGTACCTCGTCTAGAGGCAGAGATACTCAAGGTAGAGGCCATTCTTCCAGGATATTTAATTCAGCACTTCAGACGTCCCATGGTGCCTCAGGTGGTCGTGGATCTTACTTGTCTTATTCTGATCAGTCAGCCCCTATCAGAGCACCTCCTCTTCAGACTTATTATTGTGGTCAGCTGGTTCGTCAGGGTTAGCCTCAGTATCAGGATGGGTGTTATGAATGTGGTGAGTATGGGCACATTCATAGATCTTATCCGAAATTTTTGGGTACTCAGCCTTAGTACCAGAATTCTCGTGCTATAATTCCAGCACCAGCTGCAGCACTAGTTGCCCAGCCATCCAGGCGCAGGGGTCAGGTAGTCAGAGGTAGAGGTCAGAATGTTAGAGGTGGAGGTCAGCATGCTAGAGGTGGAGTCCAGCCCGCTAGAGGTGGCGGCCAGCATTGGAGGCACTATCTTTATGGCGTGCCATGTGAGGTTTACACGGATAATCGTAGCCTACAGTACTTGTTCAATCAAAAGGATATTAATTCGAGACAGAGGAGATGGCTAGATTTATTGAAAGATTATGACGTCACTATATTGTATCATCCAGGAAAGGCCAATGTGGTGGCCGATGCATTGAGTAGGAAGGCAATAAGTATGGGCAGCCTTGCATTTATTCCAGTCGGTGAGAGACCGTTAGCTTCAGATATTCAGACTTTGGCTAATCAGTTCGTGAGGTTGGATATTTCTCCCAGCCATGTTCTAGCTTGTACAGTTTCTCGGTCTTCCTTATTCGAGCGTATCATAGATCGGCAGGATGATGACCCGCACTTGATGGTCCTTAGGGACACCGTTCGGCACAATGGTGCCAAGAAGATTACAGTTGGAGATGATGGTGTTTTGAGGATGCAGGGTCTTATATGTGTGCCCAATGTTGATGGCCTTCATGAGTTGATCCTTGAGGAGGCCCACAGCTCTAAGTATTCTATTCACCCGGGTGCTGCAAAGATGTACCAGGACTTGCGGCAGCACTACTGGTGGAGAAAGATGAAAAAGGGTATTGTTGCTTATGTGGCTCGTTGTTTGAATTGCAAACAGGTGAAATATGAGCACCAGAGACCCGATGGTTTACTTCAGTAGATAGAGATTCCTGAGTGGAAGTGGGAGCTTATCACTATGAACTTCGTTGTTAGACTCCCACGGACTCAGAGGAAGTTCAACACCGTTTGGGTTATTGTGGATAGGCTGACTAAATCAGCACATTTCATTCCAATGGCAAGTACTTACACTTCGGAGCGGTTGGCGGAGATATATGTTCGAGAGATTGTTCGCTTTCATGGTGTGCCCATGTCTATCATTTCTGATCGAGGTACACAGTTTACCTCGCACTTTTGGAAGGTAGTTCAGCGAGAGTTGGGTACACGAGTTGAGTTGAGCACAACATTTCATCCTCAAACGAACGGACAGTTCCAGCGTACTATTCAGATCTTGAACGATATGCTCCGCGCTTGTGTTATTGATTTTGGGGGTTCTTGGGATCAATTCATGTCGTTAGCAGAGTTTGCCTACAATAATAGTTATCATTCAAGCATTCAGATGGCTCCCTATGAGGCATTATATAGTAGACGATGTAGATTTCCGGTTGGGTGGTTTGAGCCGAGAGAGGATCGATTATTGGGTACAGACTTAGTTTAAGAGGTCTTAGATAAGGTCAAGATTATACAAGATCGACTTCGTGCAGCTCAGTCTAGGCAAAAGAGTTACGCCGACCGTAAGGTTCGTCATGTGGTGTTCATGGTTGGAGAGAGAGTATTGCTTCGGGTATCACCCATGAAGGGTGTTATGAGATTTAGAAAAAAGGGTAAGTTGAGCCCTAGATATATCAGACCATTTGAGATTCTTGATAGAGTGAGGGAGGTAGCTTATAGACTTGCATTGCCTCCATGGTTATCCTCCGTTCATCCGGTATTTCATGTATCTATGCTCCGGAAATATCATGGTGACCTGTCCCACGTGTTAGATTTTAGCTCTGTCCAATTGGACAAAGATTTGACTTATAAGGAGGAGCTGATAGCCATTTTAGACCGGCAGGTTCGTCAATTGAGGTCAAAAAGTTATCCTTCAGTTCGAGTGCAGTGGAAAGGTCAGCTTGTTATCCTCCATTCATCCGGTATTTCATGTATCTATGCTCCGGAAATATCATGGTGACCTGTCCCACATGTTAGATTTTAGCTCTGTCCAATTGGACAAAGATTTGACTTATAAGGAGGAGCCGGTAGCCATTTTAGACCGGCAGGTTCGTCAGTTGAGGTCAAAAAGTTATCCTTCAAGTCGAGTGCAGTGGAAAGGTCAGCTTGTTGAGGAAGCTACTTGGGAGTCCGATTCGGACATGCAGAGTAGATATCCACACTTGTATTCCAATTCAGGTAATTTTCTATGTCCGTTCGAGGACGAACGTTTGTTTTAGAGGTGGAGATTGGGATGACCCAAAGGGTTTGGGTCATCTTATAAATTACCCTTTGGGTCATCTTATAAATTAAGACACTATTCCAGGCTCAGTAGCCTTAAAAATACAAATTTTAATTACCTCGATTTGCATGCACAGTCGGGGCGTGAATCCGGAAAGCTTTTATGTGAAAATATGAGAAATAGTAATTTCTAGAGTTAAAATTTTGTTTTAGTTGACTTGGGTCAATATTTTTAGTAAACGGACCCAGATCTCTGTTTCGACGATCTCGGGAGGTCCACAGTAAAATATGGGACTTGGGCGTATGCCCAGAATTGAATTCCGAGGTCCCTAGCTTTAGAAATCAATTTTTAAAGAAAATTATTTTGCTAGATTTTTAATGAAATGAAGAAATGAATTAATATTTGAAACCATTGGTATCGGGCCCGTATTTTGGTTCCGGAGCCCGGTACAGATTTGATATAGTATTTAAGTACTATTTGTGAAATTTGGTGAGAATCGAAGTTGATTTTACGTGATTCGGACATCCGGTTGAGAAATAGTGAAATTTGAGAGTTCTTGAGAAAAAAATGATGAGTTTTCAGGTTAAATTCATAGTTTTAGATGTTATTTTAATGATTTGATTGCACGAGCAAGTTTGTATGATGTTCTTAGACTTTTTTTGGTTTGGAGCCCCGAGGGTTCGGGTGAGTTTTGGGTAGGCTACGGGATGTTTTACACTTAAGAAATTATGTTGTCATGACTGTTTCTAGTGTGTTGGTAACTCGTTCTTTGCATTCGCGTTGCTTCACACGCCAATGCGTAGAGTAAAGTACACTGGGGCCATTTTTGTTCTATGCGAACGCGGAGCTCAGGACGCGAACACGGAGCACTGGTGGGCTAAAGCTTCGCGAACGCGTCCAGGCCACGCGAACGCACTATGTAAACGGGACTTGAGGGAGGGTAGTTGCATTTCTCTATGCGAACGCGGCCACCTGGTCACGAACTCAAAGGCCATTGGGCCTGACCCATCGCGAACGTGGCAGGCCCATCACGAACGCGATGAAGGTGTGCCCAGTCATATAAAAACAATTTTAAAACTCGGGCAGAACCTATTTTTCACCTATTTTCGAACTACAAAGACCTAGAGGCGATTTTCTTCACACAAATTCATCCCCAAGGTGTTGGTAAATAATCCTAAACTCTTCCCTTTCAATTACCCAATGTTTTTAATCACTTTTAAATCCAAAATCAAGAATTTTCATGGTAAAAATTGAGAGTTTGGGTAGAATTAGGAAATTTTGTAAAAATCAAATTTTGACCTTGAATTGGGATAGGATTTCGAAACTAATTGCATATTCGGGCTCGGGGGTGAATGGGTAAAAGTAATTTTGTCCGAATCTCGAGTTTGGACCAAGCGGGCCCGGGGTCGGGTTTTAACTTTTCTTAGAAAACTTAGGAAAATCATAAATTTTCAGTAAAGTTACTTCCTTTAGCCTTAATTAATGATATCAAGCTAATTATGATTAGATTCGAGTGTGTTGGAGGTGAATTCGAAAGGAAAAGTTGTAATTGAGCAGTGAGTGGCCTGCGAATTTGAGGTAAGTGCTTGGTCTAACCTTGACTTGAGGGAATAGGAATCCCCAACTTAATTGCTATGTAAAATTACATGTTTGTGGTGTATAGGTGAGGTGACGAGTATCTATGCACCCCCAAATTATCTTCTTAACATGACCCCTTTCCCCGTTTCTAATTATTTGCTTTCGGGCTTAGTTGTTTCATGATCATTGATGTTTATATGTCGATTTGGATTCATTAACTTATTGTTAAGTATTGTTTCAAGTATTTTGGAAGTGTTGGTTGTTCTCTTGGTTTTGTTATGTTACATAAGGATTGAGCTGGATGTCAGTGTTACATATGTATATAAATTTTCGGTTGTTTCGTTGTGAAATGATAATTGATGAAGTTTATGAGTTTTACAGCTTCTAGTTACAATTGTTGATAAAAAAATATTGTGAAAGGCTTGCCCTGAATTGTGAAAGTTTTCGTAAATAAACTGATATGATATTTTTGGTGGGAGCGGGTTGCACGCTGCAACAAGGAGCGATAAGGGTGGACAAGTGGGATCGGGTTACACGCCGCAACAGGAGAAATAAGGGTGATATATATATAAGGAGGACCAATAAGAGTGGACAGGTGGGAGCGGGTTGCGCGCCGCAACAATGATCGATAAGGGAGAATGATTATGTTTTACTGATTTTCAAAAATAAGGATTTGAAAAACTCCGATTTTATTACAAAGTTTTCATACTCTAATTTTTACTGTGATTTAAATTGAAACTTGGAAATTTTGAGGAGTTGATTATAGTTGATATCTGAAAAAAGTTATCCGAGTTGTTATTACTTACTGTTGCAAGTTACTGGTTATTTAGTTTATTATTATTATTCTTCTTGCGTTATTATATATTGTTCACAGGTTATATTGTTAATTCCCCGCCGTAGTCTCGTCACTACTTCGTCGAGGTTAGGCTCGGCACTTACTCAGTACATGGGGTCGGTTATACTAATACTACACTCTGCACTCTTTTGTGCAGATCTAGGTACCGGCCAGAGTTAGAAGATTTTAGTAGCTGCGCATTTTCATTGGAGACAAGAGGTAGATCTGCTGGCGTTCGCAGACTCCTGGAGTCTTCTCTACACTATTTAGTTGCTGTTTTGTTTCATTCGAAACAGACATATATACTTCTTTCAGCCCATTATTTGTAGTATTCTTAGTAGTTCGTGAATTGTGACACTAGACCCTGGGTAGGCTTATGGTTGTGTGTGTATATATATATATATACACATACATTTAGTTCGAGGTTCAGCTTATTTATTCAGTTAGTATTATTATTCATGGAGTTACTTATTGGAAAATATTAGATTTAGTTTATCTTTAAAATTGTTTTGTTATGTATAGGTATATTTTAAGAGAAACTAGTTAATTAAATTTCTAACATTGTCTTACCTAGCAAGTATTGTGTTAGGCGCCATCACGATCCCGTGGGTTGAGAATTTGGGGCGTGACATTTTCTACCATAATAGGGTTGTTGGGAAGCATCATGCTTCATTTTCGAGACACTTAGGCATATTGGTCCGTGATCGTAATATGTGCCCATTATGTGTACACTCATGGGCAGACATCGAAGAATATAAGCTACAACACATATGGGTAGCTGTTACGGTAAAGATTTTAAGCATTACTTTCTTGATTTGCCTTCTCCATTTCTAATATGCACTCTTTAAAGATTTAAACCAGTTGACACATTTTAATAAAGAAGAACACTAACAATAATTTAAATCATGCTGAATGTTCTAAGCAAGTCCAGTGCATAATAAAGGAGTTCAAGTATTTTCCATCCAAACTATAAAAGGGAAATGGACAAAGGACTTGAATTTAAGTGAGAAACTATTTTTTTCATCCAAGTCATTTTAGGGTATTTTCCTTTGGAAACTTGACAGAATATATAACTAAGCTTTTTCTTTTCTTCTACTTTCACTTGTCTCAATTTTTTCAATGATCATCATTATATCACATTACAGGCCATGTAAATCTGGCCGTGTTTATATTAAAAACAACTGGTCTAAACATGATTCCTTGGAGAAGTATAAGATTTTGGAGCATAGAGAGAACCAATGTATAGAAAAGCTTAAGTATTTTAAACTAGGAAATAGTAGAACAGTGACCTACCTGGGAATGATCAAGTGGACAACACCTTCCATAAATTTGAACATAATGAGATTGAATATAAACTAAAGTATCTTAACCATCATGTCCCACTCTCACCTATCCTTTAACATATCTAGGTACTTCAAAAATTTCAGGAACAATAAGAGTTCCTCCTATGTGGCATCAAGAAGTTGAGCAGTAGTAGATGAGCTATATCCTTTTACCTTGATCTGTGATATCTGCAGAAATTCTGTTTCACGCATCCTTATTTTTGAACTAATCTCCATTAACTTAGCTGCTGAACCAGTAGAGAGAATCATTGAAACTATGACTACCAATCACATAAAAAATCAAGAAGCTCGTTATTCGAAACTGTATTCATATATTTTTTATCACTACATCTGATAACCTCTAGAGAAATATAGAGAAACACTACACAGACACATAATCCGATAATGACTATCAGAAAACATGTGTGGTATATGCTATTATGCATCTAAACCATGATGTACGAACTAAGAGTAGAAGTTGTAGATGAATGAACAATAGATCCAACAAAGACAAAGAGAAACAAGTTTCAGTATTTGTTGGTATGCTTCTAAGCTAATGATATTAACACGATCATAAAAGTTGGTCTTTTTTTTTTTATTCGTCTTTCAAGGGATTACACTGAGTATGTTGTTGTTGTTATTGTTTCATATTTAATGATACTTGTTAACTGTTGTAGGACAAATTTGACAGTGATGACATAAATGATCAACGAGATCATATCTTGAAATATATGAGAAAGTTATGGAACAATTGGAGAGGATCGATGCACAAGAATATTAAGTCTAAGTCATTCTGTTATTCTATAAAAGATGTGCCAAAGGAGGTAGACAAGAGTGATTGGGAATGACTGGTCAAGGAGCATTTTTTTACTGAAAAATTTAAGGTATGATTTCATAGCTATTTATTAACAATGTGTTATATTAAGTAGCTAACCAGAATTTTGCCGGTATATTGTTAATTTAGGAGACAAGTACAAGAAACTCGGTCAATAGGTCTAAGTTGAGTATGCCTCATCATACGGGTAGTAAACCAATTAGGGAGATCATTTATGAATTGGTGAGTAAATCTTATAACTCTATTAAGAAACCTCATCTTTGTTACAAAGATTTCTTTGACATGTTTATTGTAATGTGAAGGGAGGTAAAGATGGTGATCCACCAAATGTGGAAACCTTTTTTTTTTGAGACTCGTAAGAAGAACAACAAGCTTGTCGAACCTGAAGCCAGTAAGAAATATGTATGTTTATTGATATTTTAGTTTATGTTATTTATTTATTGTGTCGTATTATGTTAATAAAATAATTTTTTATTTTACTGGATAAAATCAAAGAATTGGTGCAATCTGAATCGTCTCTTACAAACATTGGGTTGTTGAAAGGTGCCTCAGACCTCAACGAGAGAGCCATGTAATTGGATATGGTGGTGGGATAACCGCTAAAGAGTTGAAATGTGGTAACTCCTCTAAAGCTGCATTGTTGGAAAAGATGAATGATACTGTAAAAGAAAATGAATCACTAAAAGGACGTTTGGAAGGGCTAGAGAGTAAATATGATGAGCTAGGGAGTAAATACTCACAGCTTGCAAGAATAGTGTTTGATCAGACTTCATCACCATCTTCAAGTGATCAATAGATTGAATCATATAACGGGTTAGTACATTGAAAATCCTATTTTACTCTATAAAACGTACCTTTATAGTAACCTAATTTTAGTCCTTTTGGTTTCTTCTGCATGCCCTAAGTTAAATTGTCGATTTGTGCTTTTATATTTTCCTTTTTCTTCCTGTATCTTTTTAATTTGTGATGTATCACCATTAGACGTTGTTAGAAGGGTATTTACTTAGATTGTTCTATGTGAAAAAGAAGAGCCAGTAATTAATAATGTATATCATTATTTCAAAAATGTATAATAGGAATCGTAGCAAACACTATATGTCTATAACTAGTGCTAAATGTAAAACAACTAAACCTTAATTTCAACTAGCTTATATCACCAGTGTGGTTTTTCTTTCTATTTTGTTACGTTCTTAGCTAAGTTAATAGCTTAAGTTTTCATGGTTTATGAATGATTTTAGGTCCATTGAGGAACTTCCTTTCGGGTGAATTAAGGTTTACCTATTCTTTTTTAGCTCCTTCATCTATCATATTGCCGCAAAAGGAACTCTAATAGAGTATAAAAACTAAGTCCTAATTCTTTATATTAAAAAAAAAAAAAACTAAGTCCTGATTAGGGTGGAAATTTATATAGAGAGTGCTCGATTAGTCACCAGCAATTCTTCATCTTCTGCTAGGTTATTGTGTTTCAGATTCTTTTACGTATTCTTGCCTTGCTAAGTAAGAATTTTGTATGAGCATAATAATTTCCCCCTCAAACATTTATACCTCTACTGAAGTAATTGCTATTAAGTTAAAACCTATTCCAAGCAATCATAGTGGTTGAGGGAGGCATTTGTTTCACTGCAGCACCTCCTTTTGAGTTGGATTAGTTTATTTCTCCAGCAGTTGAGTATCTTCTCCTGCTTGATTCCAGCCTTAGCTAGTATTATGCCTGTCGTAGTCTGATCTAGACGTTCTCTAGAACCAATTAAAGACTTCTTTGAGATAAGTGAGTGAAATAGTTCTCACTCTTTTTACAGACAGTCATATATGATATAATAAGACTGTCGTATTATGACTTCCACGTAATGTGCAAAAAGATCTTTCAGTGCTGAAACATAGCAGACAAACCAAATTTGCCAGCGAGTTTTTGCTTAAGCTCAAGAACATCAAATAAGCAACGATATAAGAACCCATTATTAAGAATGTACTGAGCCATGTGAAAAACGGAACCCATTATTTGTTTGAGCCAAGATATTGAATGCTTCATCCTCGTGTCAAATTAAACAGCAAATACAATTGAATATTGAATCATTTGCAAGAGATTTGGCCAAAGAAGATAAACTGGTGTACACATCAAATTGCACACGCATGGAGCAAGTAACCAATCAGCAATTTAAGAATAGAACAGACACTCAGTGCTGATGTTTTGTACGTCAATACCACACAGGAGGGGATGATTGTGTGGTGTCTAATTTTTCGCGTGCACAGATTATAGAAAGACCTGGTTTTTCTATGTGTTCCAACTACTACTGTTGCAGAATAATAAATACAAAAAGTAAAGAACACAAGTATTTTACGTGGAAAACAACTGGCTCAAAAGGTGAAAAAATATCGACCTACTTTCCAGTAGGATTTTCCCAAACTCTCCACTAAAATCACTAAGTCAAAAACTGCATTTACAAAAACTCTTTTATAAACCTAGGATTAACTCTAATCCCGTTGTAGCACACAGCCTCTAACTGTTGCGGCAACTTCAAGTTAACTCTAACTTGAAAACTCTGAGTACCTATCACAATTCCCTCTAGATAAAGCTGAAAGGTACAATATGAAAACACCTACTACAATTGAACTAGAATAAAAGACAGACACTTGGAGCTGGTTCTTCTATCTGGTTGATGTAGCTTCGGGTTTGCACACTTGAATCACAAACGAATTGCTTGCAAAATTACCTTGCTATTTTTCTCTCAATTTACGTTTTACTTCTGCGTTTGTGCAACACGTATAAAGTGAGAACATCCTGCAATTTATAGAGTTAGTAGATGAAGAAATAACTAGAGTTCTAATGATACTCTTCCTTGGTGGAAGAGTTCTAGTTGATTTCAACTTCTAACTCCTTCCCTATCTTGGATAATGTTCTCTTTGATTAAGGTGTCCTTCTCCTTATCAATTATGCAACCTTTTCGATCAGGAGATATCAAGTACACCAATTTAAGCTTATCTCCTTCACGTGCATCCCATATGCTCGAATCTATCCGTTTCTATGCACAAGGGATGACCTACAAAGTTCCTTTGTCAGTCTTCAAAACTAACATTTACTGGGGCCAACAAATTCCCCATTTTTTATGATGACAAACTCTGTGATTTTGATAAGCTTAGGCCCTGTTTCAACTCAACTCAACATCAACACAATGTTAGAAACATTTTTCCTTTTTTTCACTCATCATCAAGTACCAGGTTCATTAGGTTATAAACATCACTTGTTCAAAGCTAAACAACACTTGTTTAAAGCACAACCTGTTTATTTTTTCCCTTTTGGCATCATCGAAATGTTGCATAAAAATGTGAGATAATCAGATTTTAAAGCTTACTCATGGCCACTGGGGCTACTTCGAATGCAATCATGGAATAATCATCATAGATCAAACTAAGAATTTTAACCATCAAATAAATATAAAGAAACAATTAGAGCAAAAGACAGTGAATTTCATTGATGATTGATAAGATTCTACCATAAAGCATAAGAGGAAATAAAAATACTGGAAACATGAGCAAAAACAACAAAAAAAATCCCGAACTGGGTCACTGGTTGATCTACACTGGGCTGGGAGGCTTAAGGCTGGAAAGAACTAGGTGCTTGGTTTTTTGCTTGGAGGAGTTTCAGCATATCCTGAATAATGCCAACATTATTCTCCTTTTCTCTTGCCAGCTCAGTTCTAAGAGCATCTCTCTCAGTTTCTACCTCATTCAACCACTTCAGCCCCACTTTCTTTTAGCAAGTCTTTGACCTTGCTATTCACTGGTACCTTCTTGGATGAACCAGTTTCTTTAGGAGTGGCATTGACTTCATAGTCGCAAGCAAGCAGAGTATTAACCCCAAAATGATCCTTGCTTGTACTAATATCTCACTTCTTCATAGGTACCTTGAAATGTGTAAGTACAGTTATGAGAATGAAGCCATAGGGAATGGCATGAGTTTTGGTGCCATTAATAACCCTATCAGTAGGTCCGCAAGGGTTTCCTGTTCAGATAGAATATGTTCATCTATATTTTTCCCAAGTTGAACCAACCCCTCAAGAGCTTCGTCAGTTCCACTTCCCCTTGTTTTGCTCACACTCTCTTCTGTTTCAGTAAATTCCTCTCCCCAAACAACTGTTGCCCCAGTTTCTTTTTTTTAGACCAACAGGAGTGGGTGAAGAATCATCCACTCTTGTACCCTTTCCCCTCACAAGACTCCTAGTACCATTGCTCTCTTTTTCTTTTCCCTTTTTATTTTTACCACCAACTTCTCCAGATTCTGTAGTCTCAACACCTGCTATAGATCCTACCAGTACAATTCTATTCTCCAAATTTGCAGCAACTTCAGAAATTGTCTCAGGAGTAACTTTAGAATCAGAAGATACTTGTTCAGTTTCGGAATACCTACTTTCTTCCCCCTTAGTAGTAGACTTAAATGAATCTTTAGATTTCTGGGATTCTTCTTCCCTACCTGCTTTCAATTGCTTGTTTATTTTCTTGGTCTACTCTCCTTCAGCGACAATCTTACGAGATTGGTATGGTTGAAGGAGTGGTAGAAGGTGTGGAAGTGGTTTCCTATGGTGGTGATGAAGGATCTTCAAAGGTGTTCGACATATCTAGGCTAGGGTATGGAAGAAAAGAGAATTAGATTGTGTTTGGAAGATGAAAGAAGAATGAGAGTTTTTGACGGCTTGAGAGAGATAAAGTAAGGAATACACTAAAGCTGATCAATATACAGAGGAATAATTGATGGGGTAACTACAGCTTTTCAGACTCTTATAAGTCTAATCAAACTGAAATTCAGTTTTGAAGAGACGTTGGAGTGTATCCCTAGAATCTAGGTACTTCAATTCGAATGAGACTCTTTGAACAGAACTGATTCACTTGTAACAGATAAGTCCAAAAGGAGTTTGGAATTAGGTAGGACTCTGCTCATGATCCAAATATAATTATCTCAAATTATGTAGAGTGTAGAAAACATACCTATTTATCTTGATGAACCAGGTTCTTCACTGAAAATTCTCTTGTGTAAGTCTAAATTTGNGAACTGGTTCATTTGTAACGGATAATTCCAAAAGGAGTTTGGAATTAGGTAGGACTCTGCTCATGATCCAAATATAATTATCTCAAATTATGCAAAGTGTATAAAACATACCTATTTATCTTGATGAACCAGGTTCTTCACTGAAAATTCTCTTGTGTAAGTCTAAATATTCCAAAACAGAGAAAATATCATTAGAGATTAATGAGTCATTTTAGCACATGGCACAGGAGTATACTGTTGAAAGTATGAGATTGAGCAAGATTTAATCTAATTATATATAAAATTTACAAGCTTTCTAACCAATAAAAAAAAATTTCTCATTTTTTTTTCGTTTAACTTTGGACTGGCCCTTTTAGATGATCTTAATCATCCCTAATTCCAATCTGCTCCTCTTAAAGTGATATCTACTTAAGGCTTTTGTTTCTGAAGACCCATTTTTTGCCAATTACTAGTATGTCCTTAGGTCTTGGTACTAGATGCCAAACTCGACTCCTTTTGAATTGGTTGAGTTCATCTTGCATTGCATTTACCCAGTCTGCATCCTACAAATCCTCAGGAACATTTCTAGGTTGAATAGGATATAAGAAAGCATCAAAAGCACAAAGATTCTTTAATAAAGATCTAGTTTTGATTCCAGAGGTTGGGTCAGTGATTATATTCTCAACGGGATGAGAACTTTGATACTTGTAAGATTTCACAACCAACTTGTAACGACCCGGTCGATCATTACGTAGAATCTGCATTTATATTTACTGTTATTGCCTGGTCATAGCTTGGTTAAACTGTTCTTGACATGTTAGAGTTGGTAGGCTCGGAATCGGAATAATTATAATGAGAATTTAGTCACTTAGTCTTTAAAAATAGCCTTAGAGTTAGAAAAGTCAACTAAGAGTTGACTTATTGGTAAACGACCTTGGAGTGCGGATTCTATGGCTCGGATAGCTTCGTTAGGTTATTTGGGACTTAGGAGTGTATTCAGAATATTTTTGTAAGGACCGGTGTAGAATTAGGCTTGAATTGGCGAAAGTTAGTTTTTGGTAATTTCCGGTCGGTAGTGAAAATTAGGCTATCGGGGTAGGAATGGAATTCTGATAGTTGGAACAGGTCGTAATGTCATTTTGGATAAGTCTACAAAATTTCAGGTCAATCAGAGTTGTTTGGATAGTTTCGGCATCGTTGGTGGATTTTAGAAATTTCAAAGTTCTTAGGCTTGAATTCGATGTGATTTTGGTGTTTTGATGTTGTTTTTGTGTTTCGAAGGCTCGACTAAGTTTGAATGATGTTATGGGATATGTTGGTAGGTTTGATTGAGGTCTCGGAGGCCTCGAGTGCATTTCGGATGCTCAAACGGGAATATTTAGACGTAGGAATAATGTTGGTTTCTGGTTTTTGAGCAGCGGAAAATCATTCTCTGCGATCGCGTAGGAGGAACCGCGATTGCGTAGTGCAATTTTAGGGGAGCAGGAATTTACTCTCTGCGATCGCATAAGTGTGTCCGCGAATGCAGAGGTTGGGCGGGTTAAGCTGGGCGATCGCGTGGGAGCTCATGCAATCGCGAAGTGTTAGAGAGGAGCGTGTGAGAGCTGGTCATGTGTGCTTCGCGATCGCGTAGGCAGATTTTTGATCGCATACGTTGAGGTCATAAGGAACTGTGATCGCGTGGCATATGTTGCGATCGCAGAAGGTATATTTGGGACAACTGAGGATTAGTGCTTCGCGATCGTGATGTGGGTCCCGCGATCGCGATGAATAAATACCCGGGCAGTATTTAAATAAACCCTTCGCGACCAATACCTACTTTTTCACCATTTTTGAATGGGAAGAAGCTTTTGAGGCGATTTTAAAGAGAGAAAATCATTTTTCTTCATTGAGGTAAGGATTTTGGACCCTAATATTCGATTATATGTGATTAAGGATCAAATATCAGTGTTTAATTCATGAAAATCAGTAGAAAAAGATGGAGTTAGGGCTTGAGAATATGAGACCTTTAAGGGATGATTTGAGGGGTCAAACAAACTCCAATTTTAGCATTCTTTATATGTACAGACTCATGAGATGATGAAGAAAATTTTGTTATAAAATTTGTCAAGTTCCGAGACGCGGGCCCGGGGCTCAGGTTTTGGCTAAATTCGGGTTTTATGCTAAAATTGGTACTTTTCAATTGAAATTCATTCCTTTAATATAATTTGATGATAAAGATCTGATCTTTATAGATTTGGAGCGCTCAGAAGTTGATTCGAGAGGCAAGCGGGTTGCAGAGTAGCTTTTCGGGCTAGTTTGAGGTAAGTAATGTCTTTAAATCCTGTCCTGAGGGTATGAAACCCCAGACCTTGCATCCTTTCACGGGTTTTGGAAGCAAAGATTGGAAATTTTGAGATATACTCCTTTTTAGGTAACTATTGAGTTGCGAAACTGATTTAAAGCCTATGCTTAATAGTATTGATATATTTTGATATAATTTGGGCTGCAAGCCATGTTTGGGGCCTAGTGCCAATCTGTTTACCCCTTGGGGGCTGTTTTTACTATTTTCCTCACTTGATATGTTATGATTTCCACTTAGTCTTTTTCTTGATAATTGTTTTGACACTCAGAGTATTTTGATATTATTTCTTGAAAAATGAAACATTGTTTTGGGTCGAGAACCCGGTATAATGATGGCCCGAGTGGCATGTTGAGAGTGTATGACTGAGTGAGGCTGCGGGCCAATATTGTGAGGATGTTATGATACGAGAGAGGCCGAGGGCCAATATTGTGAGTGATTTATGCCATGATGTGTCTTGTTATAGCGCTTGGGCTGTAGGAGCCCCTCCGGAGTCTGTACACACCCCTAGTGAGCGGAGGTACCTATTGAGTGCGAGTGATGCCCGCGAGGCTGATACTGAGTGACTGTGAGGTTGCCCACTGGGCTGATACTGAGTGACTGTGAGATTACCCACTGGGCTGATACTGAGTGATGGTGAGGTGCTGAGGGAAATTGTTACGAGAAATGATTATGGCCCGAGGGGCAGATTTATGATAATTTTACTGAGTTTTTGACTGTGATTCACTTCGTTTTTCAAACTGATTTTACTGAGAGTTTTACTGAGGTATATTGAAATTGTACTTATTTCAAAGGATTTCTGGAATTGGTTTTCGAACTTATGTATTTGATGAATACTTTATGGTGACTTGGTGTTTTACTGTTTTTGTGAATTGGTGTATCTGTGTTGTATGTTTCGTATTTCTCAGACTGTGATTTATTTTCATTACTACTAAGTTGGCATACTCATCATTACTCTTTGTGCCTCTGTGCACAGATCCAGGTACCGGTTCGGAGCAGTAGCTGTCTACGTTCACTTTCAGCAGGTTCACGGGATTTCGAGGTAGCTGTCCAGCGTCTGCAGCTTCTTCATTTCCCTTCCTCATATAGTATTAGCATTTGATTCATAGACACTTATTATGACATTAGCAGAGTTAGTTTATTTTCTTAGATGCTCGTGATCATTGACTCCAGTCTTGGGAGGATTGTTTAGAATGTTAGATTGTTATTGGGGCGTAAAGACTTAAAAAGATTATTTAATGTTTTGTTTGCTGCTTATTGTTGATTTTTGAAGTATTATAATAGAACGAATGAGTAATTAGGTGATGGTTGGATAGCCTAGTTCCACAATAGGCCCATCAGGACCGGTTAGGATTTGGGGTTGTGACACAACTGATTTCCCCTTGATGTTCTTTCAATGCTTTGTTGTTGTGGAACAGGTTTATGGACAGGTTCCATCAAGGTTTAAGATTCAGTTCCTCCTTGTTCAATTCCCTCTGTCAGGTTTCCCTGAGTGGAAGAACATGTTCCATCACCTGTTCCTTCTTCTGGTGCAACTTTAGTCTGGGCTGTGATTTCATTTAAATTTCTTACCAGCCTAATTTCTTCATCTTCATGTTCTTATCTCTCAGAAAGAATGTTAGTTTCATCAAAAACTACATGCACACTTTCTTCAACACACATATTTCTTTTGTTATAGACTTTATAAGCCTTACTATGTAAAGAATATCCAAAGAATAATCCCTCATCACTTCTGGGATCAAACTTACCTAGGTAGTATTTACCATTGTTGTGCACAAAGAACTTGCAACCAAAGGCCCAAAGGTGGGAATATTGGGCTTTCTCCCTTTAAGTAACTCATAGGGAGTCTTCTCTACAAGTGGTCTAGTCATGCACCTATTTATGATATAGCATGCAGTATTAATGGCTTCTGCCCAGAAGCTATGAGGTAGTTTACTAGAAAGAAGCATAGTCCTAACCATATCTTCAAGTGTCCTATTCTTTCTTTCAACCACTCCATTTTGTTGCGAAGTTCTAGCGGCAGAAAAGTTGTGATCTATGTCATGCTCATCACAAAATTCAGCAAATTTAGCATTTTTAAATTCAGTGCCATGATCAGGCCTAATTGATGCAAGTTGATTTCCTAATTGCTTTTGAATTTTTCTAACAAAAGAAGTAAACATGTCGAATAACTCATCTTTAGATGTTAGAAACAATGTCCAGGTAAATCTAGAATAGTCATCAACGAGCACCATCACATATCTCTTACCACCTCTGCTTAAGGTTCTCGTAGGACCACAAAGATCCATATGGACCAGTTCCATCGATCTGGTGGTACTTACCACTTTCTTGCTTTTGAAAGAGGATCTTACCTGCTTCCCCCTTGCACAAGCCTCACAGACTTTGTCTTCCTTGAACTTAATGTTAGGCAGACCTATCACTAAGTCCTTGGAGACTAGTTTGTTGAGTTGACTCAGACTTGCATGTCCAAGTCTTTTATGCCAAAGGAGGGGATCACTATCCAGCACACTTAAGCATGCTAATTCATTTTCTGAAAGTGTGGACAGATCTATGATGTATATATTGTTCACTCTTTTCCCTGCAAAACAATCTTGTCTGTGATAAGATTTATTACAAAATATTTTGTAGAGTTGAATGCTACCAAGTTACCTCTATCACACAGTTGTGACACACTGATTAGGCTATATTTCAAGCCATCTATCAGGTAGACATTCTCAATGGAACGTGTGTCATCCTTACCTACCTTACCAACCCCAGTGATTTCACCTTTCTTTCCATTTCCAAAGGAGACATTTCCTCCTTTGAGGTCCTCAAGTGAAAGGAACTGGTCCTTGTTACCAGTCATGTGTTTTGAGTAGCCACTATCCATGTACCATATTTGGCTACTTCCTTTCAGTTGAACCTACAAAAGAAAATCAGGGGTTAGTCTTAGGAACCCGAACTAGTTTGGGTCCCTTTCTATAAGCAAAAGGATGAATTAAATTCTTTTTAGCCCAATTTGGTAACCAATTCTTCCCTCGAACAAAACTTTTATTCTTTTGACTGGACTGCTCTTTTGTATTTCATTGACTTTTGTATTGACCGCTCTTACCACAGTGGGTACAGATTTTGTTCTCAGGAAGGGTGAGGTACTTGCTTTTAGGATCCCATTTAGGAAGTTGACTCCCAAAGCCAAGTCCTCTCCTATTTCTACTATGATGTTCATGTAGCCATGTCAAAGCATCAGAGGATCTATTCCATTTACTAGTTCCGTCTAGTTCATACTTGATCTTACCAAGTTCCTCTTCATCACTCTTATCTGTTCATCCTTCATATACAGCTCATCTTTTAGTTTTCCTATATTTTCTTCTAATGTGAGTTGAGACTTGTCAGCTATCTTTTTACTGGTTCCGAGTTTCAGTTTTAGATTTTCAGATTTTAACTCTAGGATATTTGTCTCAAGTGGATGAACCTGGTTCTTCAGAGCAGTGTTTTCACTCACAGTTTCACTTACTCTGAGTTCTAGGTTTTTGCACTTTGCTTTTACGATTACACACTCCTTAGACAGATGTTCCTTTTCCTTATTAATTACCTCAGATTCATCAATAAAGTCTAGCAGTAATTCAGAGAGTTTTTCTTTGGACAAGAACTTAATCTTGTCTTTGAGATGAAGTATACTTGCCTCAGATTCCTCATGAGATTCCTCATCTGTATCACCAATTTCTATAAGTGCTTGTTCATCTTCATCTTCATCTTCATCATCTGACTCCTCATCTGAACTTTCTCCCCAAGTAGCGACCATAGCCTTTGTTGATACTTTATTCTTCTTGGAATGAACATGTTCCTTCTTTTGGTTCCTTTGTTCAGTACTTTTCTTTTTCTATTCAATTTCCCACTTAGGGCAGTTCTTGATGTGATGATCAGTCTTCCCACATTTGTAGCGGCCCTTATTAGTTGTTTTTTCCGGTACCCTTGCCTTGTTGTAGTTTCCACCTCTTGAGGAGCCCTTTCCTCTCATAAGATATTTCTTGAAGTACTTGGTGATCATAGCCATTTCGTCTTCTTCCAGATCTGCTCCTTCAGTGATTCTCAGTGCTAGACTCATTTCCATCTTGGGAGCGTCCATCTTCATTGTCTGCCTTTCATAGACAGTAAGATTTCTAATTAGCTCATCCAGTTTGAGAGTTGGAATGTTCTTGGATTCTTGAATTACAGTGATCTTGCTCTCCCAAGAGACTGGCAAAACCCTTGTCAAAATCTTCTCAACCTTGTCTTCCTCAAGAAGATTCCTTCCAAGAGATTTCAGTTCATTAGTAAATGTAGTGAACCTAGTGTACATCTCTTGAATGGTCTCTCCTTCCTTCATAGAGAAATTCTCATATTGAGAATATAGTAGAGTACCTCTAGATCTCTTCACTTGAGCAGTTCCTTCATGGGCCACTTGCAAAGTGTCCCAAATTTCCTTGGCAGTGGTACAACTTTGAATTCTGATGTACTCATCTGGACCAAGTCCACACACAAGCCACTTCTTGACCTTGGCATATTTCTCCCACTTTCTCAAATCCTCAGCAGTGCAGTCAGCTCTTGTCTTTGGCACATCTATTCCTTCAGCATTTGTCTTCATGGTAGCCAAAGGACCATCAGTAACAATATCCCATAGTTCGTAGTCTTCTCCAATTATATGGTCTCTCATCTTGTTCTTCCACCAAGAGTAGTACTGGCCATTGAAGAAGTTGATTGTCCTTCCCAGTTCCCAGGTGGTGCACTCATCTTGATCTTTTCCTAAGGTGTTAGCCTCTTCAAGGATAACCCGCTCTGATACCAATTGATGTTTTTTACATCAATACCCCACAAGAGGGGGGTGATTTGTGAGGTGTTTTCGCGTGCACAGATTATAGAAGGACCAAATTCTTCTATGTGTTCCAACTACTACTGTTGCAGAATAATAAATACAGAAAGTAAATAACACAAGTATTTTACGTGGAAAACACATGGCTCAAAAGGTGAAAAAAAAACATGACCTACTTTCCAGTAAAATTTTTCCAAACTCTCCACTAAATCACTGAGCCAAAAACTGCATTTACAAAAACTCTTTTGTAAACCTAGGATTAACTCTAATCCCGCTGTAGCACACAGGCTCTAACTGTTGCGACAACTTCAAGTTAACTCTAACTTGAAAACTCTGAGTACTTATCACAATTGCCTCTAGATAAAACTGAAAGGTACAATATGAAACACCTACTACATTTGAACGAGAATAAAAGACAGGCACTTGGAGTTAGTTCTTCTATCTGGTTCATGTAGCTTCAGGTTTGAACACTTGAATCACACACGAATTGCTTGCAAAATTGCCTTTCTATTTTTCTCTCAATTCACGTTTTACTTCTGCGTTTGTGCAACACGTATAAAGTGAGAACATCCTACAATTTATAGAGTTAGTAGATGAAGAAATAACTAGAGTTCTAATGCTACTCTTCCTTGGTGGAAGAGTTCTAGTTGATTTCAACTTCTAACTCCTTCCCTAACTTGGATGGTGTTCTCTTTGATTGAGGAGCCTGTCTCCTTATCAATTATGCAACATTTTCGATCAGGAGATATTGACTACACTAATTTAAGCTTATCTCATTCACGTGCATCGTACATGCTCGAATCTGCCCGTTTCTATGCACAAGAGATGGACCTGGTTCATACCTGAGTTCCTTTGTCAGTCTTCAAAACTAACCTTTACTTGGGCCAACAAGTGCACTACGAAAAAGTGAGTTAAGATATTACTCCAAGTAGCCCTGGTAGATCACATTAAAAGGAGACAGTCACCACTTTGATATTTACAAGTATATCCCTAGTAGAACACATTGGCCTGCCTTTTGGTGTTTAACATCTTTTGGTGGAGATATTTGTATCTTTGACGTCTTTTCCACGGATTAAATGCATTCATTTTAGAGCTGAGATAGATAGTTAACAAACGCCATTCGACTTCACTGAGTTATATTGACTAGTACAATGACAAATAGTGCATACAGAATATAATGTGATAGTAGTTTTTCTTCTGTCGTTCTTACTGGGTACACTAGATATTGTTCAAGTATGTCGATTTATTATCACAGTATAACTTATAAGTAGGTTGTTGAATTTAGAAATGTTATGATTTTAAAGTAGTACTTTTGCTTCTTGTAGAATTAATATTACTTTGAATTATTTTCAATCTGGTACAGACCTATGGTAAATCTACATATTACTTATTAAATATTACTCCATTTATATATATATTACAAAAGATATTGAGAAGCAACATTTTAGATGACATCCCTTGCTGTGAGTTCTGCAGCTACATAGCTCCAACGCGAGTATTTACTCTGAGTTGATAGTTGGTTTTCTAGTTATTCAATATCTTTTCCCAGCCTCCATTTCTTTTCTTTTTTTCATTGCCTCCATTTCTTTTCTTTTTTTCATTTACTGTTGAGTTAGTTGACTGCTGTGACTTTTTTAACTCAATAGCTCCCACGATCGTACCTTAACTTGAACTTATCAAATAACTGTAATAGCAATATTTCCCTTTGATAATGTGTTTTCTCAAGGAATCATTCGGTTAGATGTGGAATTTTGAAATTGTAGTAACTTAGGAGGATATGTTAGATGTTGCAATAATTGCAAATCTAGACTACCATTGACTTGAGTCTTGGGTTTTTTTTATCGGTTATCCCCAAAGACTTCTGCCTCAGATAACCACAAAAAGCAAAGGCAAAATTACATCTCCAATTAGTTAGTACGGTACTTAACTAGAATTTAATTGAACTTATCACTTCTTTGGCTAGTCAACTTACTCTCATGAATATGGTTATCTATCTGTGCATTCCATAATTTAAGGTGTTATGTTCATTGTCCCTTTAACGTGTTCATTTTCTTCTTTAATTGTTTATTCTTTATTACTAAACTTGTATAAATTTGTTATTTTAACAGATCAAAAACTTGAAGTCCGAAGAATCTATCCTTAAAGAAAGTGTAGAGCCAGTTGAAGTACAAGAGGTTTTTGGTTTGTCGGCGATGGTTTAAAGACATTATCTTATGTATATATATGCTGCAATTTTAATTTTTTTTTTTCTGTTTAGGAATTATTAGAAATAATGATTAACTCATCTCACTTATGCTTCCAGCTGTCTCCTGGATGGGTTTGCGTTATTTTTACTTTACATTGTTTTAGTAAGATGGGTTTCTTACAATCTGAATTGGTTTTTGGTAAATATGATAATTTAGTTCTTTGTATTAACAAGATATCAAGTATTTGGTTTATTTTTCAATGTTGTTGAGCCTGTACGAAAGCATATAAATAATTATTATTATTCATGTAATTTAAATTTTTATTATATTTATTACATTTTCATATTAGCGAAGAAAAATGTGGTCATTAAAACTCTTTAACAACATGTTTCTCAAATAGATAAATGACTATTAACGAAGAGAATTTTGCTTGCTAAAAGAAGTCATTCAATTAATGAAGGAAATATCGGTCGCTAAAAGCACTCGAATTGACTTAATTCATTGTTGACATTAAAGGCTTTTAACGACTGGATAACAAATTAGCGAGGGGAAAATATTGCCGCTAAAAACATGTTTAACGACCGAAAATAATGTCGATGCTAAAGATCCTTTAACGACCAGATTATAAACTGATCGTTAACTTTTAACGGCGGGGCTTTTAAAGACCGGTGACGACCGGATTTTTTCCGGTCGTTATCAACTTATAATGACCAGAATTGGACCTTTAACGACCAGATTTCTCCTCGCTAAAGCCCCATTTTCTTGTAGTGCAAGGTAAACTTAAGCTCTGCATGCACTCTACCTCCCCAGACCTCACTTTGTAAATTTTCACCGGGTATATTGTTGTTATATAGCTTTAGGTCCCAATCTTGTTAAGACGGCCGTGAATTAGGGTAGCTTTGAAGTTTATAAAATACCCATGGTTAAATATAAACTTTTAAAAAGAACTAGTATTATAATTGGAAGTGTCGTATATGATGAAAAAATTGTACGAAAAGATAAGTTACCTGGCTATTCCTTGTTTGTGTCGTTCATTTGGATATTCACAATTTTGCTCCAATCATTTGGGGAAAATCAAAGAGACAGCCAGCCGTAGAAAATATTTTACCACGTACATTAAAGAAGAGGCAACAATTATTTTGTCTCGTCAATATAAATAATAAAAAATTAGTATCTTATAATAACACATAATAAAAATTGACAATTTTTTAGTCTTACATTAGGTTTGGCAAAGATAGCCCCAAACGATTGGTATTATATAGCCAAATCCTAAAAAAAATTACTCTCTCATATATTCTCTCTAAAAAAAACTACTCGCTTATTTTGGCTTCCCTCCCCCTTTCTCTCCTTGTATTTCTTCTTCTATCTCTTCTCTTTCGCTCTCATAGTTTAGAAAAATTTCTTGCAAATTATGCAAAAACATTTGTGGGTGTGATGACCCAAAAAGTTATCTCTCATTTTATAAAGTCAAAACCTGTGTTCTGAGGCCTTAAAAACCTCATTTTATCTCACCTCATTTTGCGTGCGCAGTCCGAACATATATCCGGGAAGCTTCTATGTGAAAAATTGAGAAAGATGCTAAATTGGCCTTTAATATTGAATTTAAGTTGACTTCGGTCAACATTTTAGGTAAACGGATCTCGACCTGTGATTCGATGATCCCGGAGGGTCCGTAGGAAAATATGGGACTTGGACGTATGCCCGGAATCGAATTCCGAGGTACCAAGCCCGAGAAATTAATTTTTTAAAGAAATTATTTTTCTGAAAATATAAGAGTTTTTAGAAATTTGGTTATATTTGAAATATATGGTATCGGGCATGTATTTTGGATCCGGAGCCCGGTACAGGTTCAGTATGACATTTGAGTTGTGTCTGTAAAATTTGGTAAGAAACGGAGGTCATTTGACGTAATTCAGATCCGTAGTTGTGGAATTTGAAATTTTTGACATTTTTCTTTGATTATAGTGCTAAACTCATTGTTTAAGATGTTATTTTGGCGATTTAATCGCACGAGCAAGTTCGTAAGATGTTTTTGAGGTTGTGTGCATGTTTGGTTTGGAGCCCCGAGGGCTCGGGTGAGTTTCGGGTAGGTTCCGGGATGTTTAGAGTTGGAGAATCACTACTGGTGCACCACTTCTAGTGTGCCCGCACCTGCGAGCCTAGGGCCGCAGGTGCGGTCCAGCCCCAGTCAGCCCCTTTCCGCAAGTGCGACAAAAACTCCGCAGAAGCGGTTCCGCAGATGCGGTGCACCTCTGCAGGTGCGGCTCCCTAGTGGCCTTGCCCATTTCCACAGGTGCGATAGATTTTCCGCACCTGCACAAGCGCAGGTGCGACCCAGGCACCGCAGGTGCAAGGGTCGGGCAGTGTGTTCAAGTTAGAGTTTCATCCGATTTCATTTTCACTTCTTCATAAAAATAGGAGACCAAGTGCGATTTTCTCAAGAGAGTTTCTTTCCAAATCATAGGTAAGTGACCCCTAACTAGTTTCCTTCAATTTCCTAATGATTTTCATCAACTTTTATCAAGAATTCTAGGGTTTTAATGGTAGAAAATTGGGGATTTGAGTAGAGTTAGTGATTTTTGAATAATTGGAATTTAGACCTCGTTTTGAGGTCGGATTTCGAGACTAATTACATATTCGGGCTCGTAGTGAATGGGTGATCGGGTTTTGGTCTGAACCTCGTGTTTTGACCAAGCGGGCCCGGGGTCGATTTTTGACTTTTTGGGAAGAATAATGTAAAACCTATAATTAGTTGTTTAACCAAAGAATTAGATCCTTTGACCAAAGCTTTTTTTAGGATGAACACGGGTTTCTGATAACCAAGGCGAGACTGATTATTGTAAGTAATTAAATACAGAAAAATCAATGAGATGCACGAAAAGTAAAGTGTATTGCAATAATAGTTCGGATATCCCTTACAGGTTATATTTTACTCCCTTATATAGGGGATTTCCTAATATAATGCCTGGCCTTTTCAGTGATTAAGCATTAATGACTAATTATGACATTAATGTAACGTTATAATGAGTAACCGTAACTGTTGTGTGATTGTTGTGTAACGTGTGGATCTCTAATTGAAGATCTCTAAATTTGCCCTTTGCTCCGCCCAGATACATTTTGACCATGTCTCTTCATCTTCTCAATCAGGTTGAGACTTCCGTATATAATTAACCCGTGGGTGTGATTTGACGTGCCTATTTGCCTCATACCTCTTCATAGAGTCCCCTCCAGCTGTCGTGTCTTCATTGCTCCACGTAAACTTCTGAGTCAACAAGATTTATTACACGTGTGAAGCTCTTTTTTTAACCAATACAGATAGTCCCCCCACTTACCATATATTTATCAATTAATATTTGATAAGTGGATACTCATTATGGCGGGAATATTTTGCCGCCGCTTTACTAGAAACACTGCATCTTTTTATGAACGTAGGCGTCGCTTGTCACTTCCATTTAATGCTTATGCCACGTGGCATTTTCGGGTTGGTTCTGCAATTGTTCAGCGCCTTTTAGGGCTTTTTGTGGCTGCATCAGTCACGAAGTGACATCTTCAATTATGGCTTTCACATCATTATTTTTTCCTATTTTTGACGGTTGTCTTCGAGTATAAATACCCCTTTTCTTTTCTTTCACGAAAAACTTCTAACTTTCAAACTTTATTTGTAAAGAACTTTTTCCTTGTATTTGTAGATATGTCTTCTTCAAACCAATCTAAGAGAGTCATAAACGTAGATGATTTGACTCCCTCTTCTGCTCCAACGCGGAGTAGGAGAGGCGACAGGTTGATGAGTTTAGGTTCTACTCCTTCAAGGGGCTCTTCCTCTTCTCAAATTACTTCCCCTCCTTCTTCTAGTCCTTTAACTTCGCCGGGGGGTTGGGCTTCTAGATCTTCGTCCAAAGGTAGAGAATGTCACGAACCTTTGCGCGAACCGAGGGTCGATGAAATAGTACCTGCGGAGTTCACCTTTGCTAGGAATAGTCAGGATCTTAGATATAAGCTTTCTTCATTGTCGTCTCTTGATAGTGTTGACAAGTACCCTACCCAACTCACTGAAGGTTTAATTCCTCTTATACGCTGGGACTGTTATTGGAGTTCCGGTTTTTGTGTAATCGTTCCAAACAGTAATCAAATAATAAGACGGGGCATTCTTTTGTTTATACCTATCCCTTTATATTAGGGTTCAAGCTTCCCATCGACCCAGTAATCATCGAGCTCTATCGATTTTTCAAAATTTGCTTGGGACAAGTCGGTCCTCTTGTATGGTGAGTCATTGCATGTCTTAGATACTTGGCTACCTTAGATTCGATCCCCTTTACCTTTCATCATCTTATTCACCTCTATTCCCCAATGTTGTTCCATCAGGGAATTTTTACCCTGGCTGCTAGGAGAGCAAAAGGGTGTTAGTGACTTCTGAAGATGATAAGGATCGAGGTTGGTTTCTTCGGTATGTTGTTGTTCCTACTGCTGGTTTTGTACGTGAAGAGAATCTTCCCTTCCCTGAGAAGTGGAATCTTGCACGTGAGTACATTTTTTCTCACATTCCTTGCTTTTTGCTTTAGATATCTTATCAATACTATAGTTGTTTCTTCTTTTTGCAGCAATCATGGGAACCATCGAGAATGTCTCCGGTTTCAGAGATTGGGTAGAAGAGATTTTGTTAATCGCTCCATTGGAATAACGTTCACGGAAGTACCTCTCTGAGAGGTTTGGTTGGAGAGTTAAGACTCATGGTAAGTGAAGTTTTTGTTTGTACTTGTTTCTTCCTTTGAGCATTATTTAACCCTTTCCTTTCGATAGGGTTTCCTATTCGTGGAGTTTTCACATCCGCGTCTGTTCCCAAGTTATCCCTGGCTCAGGCCCAGTAGATCATTTCAGCCTCTTCTTCTTCAAAGAAGAAAGCAGGTGGGTCAAGGACCTCAGGAGAAAATGAGGAAGAAGAGGGCTCCTTAATCCATAAGTCACGCACAAGGAAGGTGGTCTTAGACGACGAGTCTACACCTGTTATTGATCCTTCCGTACCTGAAGTTGAATTTTCTGCCATTCAGGATGCTTCTCCCTCTCCCGTGCGTGATTTTGTTGATCATTTATTCCGGGAAGGCTTTGGTCCTGTTGCTGATGAAGCTCCCCTAGTTGTTCTCTCCTTCTCTTAGAGAACTCCCCTCCACTGTTCCAGTTATTTATCCTGCCCCCGTGTCTATTCCTGCTCCTGTTCTTGCTCCCTCTCCCGTGGCTTTTTCGGCTCCTCAGACTTCCTTGCCCGTGGCTCATGCATCTGTTCCTACTTCCACGCCTTCTGTTTCAGAAGTAGGGTCTTCCAGCAGGGAGATGAGGCAGGTGATGATAGAAGTTCCCGCAGAGGGTAGCCTCTTTAAAAAGTCTGGCTAGCCTGATGTGTGGTTGAAATTGTTGATAGGTCCGACAGAGAGAGCTAAGCTAGATAGCCACAGTTCCCTTACATAGGCTAATGAGATCGTGCATACTTCTTTAAAGGTAGAATGTATTTTCTTTCATTCATTCTTGTACGCGAACTTATCATATCTAATTGATTTCCTTTTGTAGATCAATCTTATAGGCACGAAGCTTATGAAAAGGATTTATCATACGGAGCAGAAAGTAAAGGAGTGGCATGCTGAAGTAGGTAACTAGAAAGAACAGTATGAAAGCTTAAGGCTCGACATGAAATCCGTAGAAGAAGAAAAATGTACCTTGGAGCAGCAAGTGAGGGTCATGACAGTAGAGTTGGCCGAGGAGAAGGCATCCTCTGATCAGGCAGACAAGGATAAGAGCGTCCTAGAGTCCTCATTCGCGGAGCAGCTGTATCGTGCCTCTGAAGAGGTCAGAACTTTGAAGGCCTTACTAGACCAAAAGGAGGAGTATTCGGGCGAACTTCTGCAATATCTTACTCAGACCCAGGAGGATCTCCGCAACACGTTGGAGAAAGTTCAATTCCTGGAAAGGTCTTTTGCTCCTTTAAGGGCCTCTAATGATACTGCTGTGACTGAGAGGGATGAACTAAGAGCTGAAGTTATGTTATGGGAGAAAGATTACGAAGCTCTTGAAGATAGGGCAGTTGTCGATGTTAGTTTGGTGTATATGAACTCTCGCCTCGACACATTGACTGAAATGAGCCGAGAGGGTTTTGAACTTAATGCTGAAATTACAAAAATCAAGGAGTCCATTGAGAAGGCTCAACAAGGTCAGAATCTCTCTTCACCTGAAGGTGAGGCTCCTGCTGCTCAAGTCTCTTTGTCCCAAGCCGCTCCTGCTCCTTCTGTCAGTGAAGTCAACCCCCCTCCTGATGAAGTTTAAAAAGTTGGTTCCTCCCCCTTTTTGTTTCTTTCTTTGTCTCAATTGGTGGTTACCCCCAGTCCCATCGGGGGTAAATTTGGATCTCTTAAAGTCCCCAAATGACAACTCAGGGGCACCTTAATGTATAAAAAAACTCTATACGACTAAGTATAAGTTAATACTTAGTTTTTACTTAGCCGTTTTAATATATTAATGCAAGTATTACTTTTGTTTTCCGTTGAGTTTCTGTTTCACTCTTTAAGTCTTTTGCATGATTTATTTTTCGAGGTTTTAGTTTTACCTCTAAGTTTTCCATATAGAATGCTTTAGATTACTCGCACCTTTTCGTAATAGTCACGGTGTCATATAAAATGTGTGTCTTTTTGTAGTAGGCATAATTTATGAAAGAGGGCCCTTTTTGATCGATACTTAATGAAGAAGACTTCTCAACTTCATAAAGGTGTAATAATGCAATAGAGTGATAGGAATTTTTCACATGTTTAAGAATGTTTCTGAGGAAAGTTTTTTGTTTGAACTTTCACAACATTTTACATGTGTTTGACTATCGTCTAAAACTCATGTTGCAACTGTTTTCTTTTAACAGATTTGATATACACTTGTATTTCGTAACTGTTTTTCGTATGTAACAGTTTTTTTGAGTTAATACGAGAGAGCAACTGTTTTTCGTTCGTAACAATTTTTATTCAAGTTGGGGTTTTCACTCGTAGCTGTTTTTGTTGACAACAGTTTTCAATAAGCATGAGGGAAATGCTCTTACATCCGTAGCTGTTTTATTTGATAACAATTTTTTGAACAAGTACAAGGATTTTGATCTTTCATCCTTAACTGTTTTATTTGATAACAGTTTTCTATATGAGTACAAAGATTTCGTAACTATTTTTAGTTATAACAGTTTTGAATGAGTACAATGATGATGATCTTTTATCCATAATTGTTTTTTGTTACAACAGTCTTTCTTTTGAATAAGTACAAAGATGCACATTTCTTCCTCGTAGATAACATTTTGCCTTTTAACCTGAACATGTTCGAAGGTTTTTTGGATTAGGCTTTGTATTTGAGTCTTTGGCTCTTTCGATTTTGCTCGTATCACTTGACTTGTTGGGTAGATGGATCTTCAGGCTCGAGCTTTGACTTTTTGATAGTCTTTTTTTCTTCGTCTTTGCCTTCCATACTATATAGTCCCCCAAGTTTTTGAGCTTTGAAGAATGAAATCTCGAGCACTTACTATTCCTTCTTTGTGTTCCTTTCCTTGAAAAGGAAAAACATACGGGACTCGAAGGTATATAGTTTTTAGATGATGACTGCTTAACCCATTAAAATGCCCATCAGAAAGTGTAACCCTAGACCGGGAATTCAGTTACTTCCTCGTATCTTTGCAGGTCTAATATCATCATCTGGTGATGGGTTAGCTTTATGTCTATCATCTAAAAAGGTTAGTAAAATTTTAAATGTTCAAAATAAAATTGAACGTGTGATACCTGACGGGGTACTTCTTTTCCTTAGAAGTAGTACTTCTTCAAGTGGATGGCATTCCAACTTGTTGGTATTCTGCCGTCCATAGCTTCTAGCTCGTAGGTGCCCTTCCCAGCTATGCCTCGAACTTTGTAGGGTCCTTCCCAGTTTGGACTTAGCTTTCCTGCGCCTGCTTCTTTCGTTGATTGAAAGACTTTTTGAGGCCGAAGTCCCCAACCTTGAAGTATCTGAGATGAGCTTTACGGTTGTAATAACGCTCTATGATTTGTTTTTGAGCTGCCATTTGTATTAGTGCTGCTTCTCTCCGTGGTTCCAGCAGGTCCAGATTGGTCCTCAATTCGTCGTCGTTTGCTTCCTCCGTGGTTGTTGTAAACCTTATGCTTGGTTCGCCAATATCCACGGGTATTAAGGCTTCTGAGCCATAGAAAAGTGCGAACGGAGTTTCTCCCATGGTTGTTTTTGAAGTTGTTCTTTATGCCCATAGTACCACTGGTAACTCATCAGGTCAGTTTCCTTTGGCTTTATCTAGACGCTTCTTTAGATTGTTTATGATGACTTTATTCGTTGACTCAGCTTGACCATTAGCCACGGGGTTATATGGCGTTGAAGTGATCCGTTTGATTTGCCAGCTTTCGAAGAATTCTGTGATTTGCGAGCCTATGAATTGTGGGCCATTATCATACACGATCTCCTTTGGTATCCCAAAGCGGCATATTATGTTTCGCCATAGGAAGCTTTTAACTTCTTTTTCTCGAACGTGTTTGAATGCTTCTGCCTCTACCCATTTTGTAAAATAGTCGGTTAGCACGAGTAAAAACTGTACCTGTCCTTTAGCTGTTGGAAGAGGTCCCACTATGTCCATACCCCATTTCATGAAGGGCCATGGGGATATTATTGGATGCAATAATTCCGCTAGTCGATGCATGTTATTGGCAAACCTTTGGCATCTGTCGCATTTGGATACGAAGTTCTCGGCCTCTTCTTCCATCTTAGGCCAATAGTATCCAGCTCTGATTAGGGTTTTTACCAAGGATCTCGCCCCTGAGTGATTTCCACAGTGTCCTTCGTAGACTTCTTTCATCACAAACTCCATTTGGTTAGGTCCGAGGCATTTTCTTAGGGGCCCTCCGAACATCTTGCGCTATAATGAGTTGCGAATGAGGCAGTACCGTGCAGCTTTGCGGTGAAGTGCTTAAGCTATTTTCTTGTCTTCAGGTACGGTGCCATTCTGCAAAAAATTTAAGATTTCATTTCTCCAATCCCAGGTTAAATTGTTGAAAGTCACCTCATTTCTGTCCTGGTAGATCGCTGAATGGAATAGATGAACGGTAATTGCATTGTCTTTGTTTGTTACTTCTGTGACTGCTGCGAGGTTATCTAATGCATCTGCTTCTGCATTTTCCTCTCTAGATATTTGTATTACCTTCTATGTTTTGTATTGTCTCACGAGCTCTCGTGCCTTCTCCAGATATTGTTGCATCCGAGTCTCTCGAGCGATGTAAGTCCCCTGCATCTGATTTACTACCAGTTGGGAGTCGCTTTTGATTATGATTTGCTCGATTGAAAGTTCTCATGCGAGTTCTAGTCCTGCAATGATAGCTTCGTACTCTGCTTCATTGTTAGTTATCGGATAACATTTGATAGCCTGTCGTGCCTTTTCACCCGTGGATGATATTAAGACTATGCCTATGACGGCACCTTTTATATTGGAAGAACCATCGGTAAATAGGGTCCATAGACCCGGATTAGCACCGTTAAAGAGTTGTAACTCTTTTTCCACTTCAGGGACAATGTTATTACTAAAGTTAGCGACAAAATCAGCTAAGATCTGAGACTTGATTGCAGTCCTAGGCTGATATATTATTTCATGCTCACTTAATTCTATAGCCCACTTGTCTAATCTTCTTGATAGTTCTTGTTTATGCAGTATGTTTCTTAATGGATACGAGGTCACAACTGTGATTGGATGACATTGAAAGTATGGCCTTAATTTTCTAGATGCCATGATTAGAGCTAAGGCTAACTTTTCTAGATGTGGATATCTAGTTTCAGCATCTAGTAATGTCTTGCTTACATAATAAATAGGAGATTGTTTACCCTTATTCTCCCTTACCAATACTGCACTTACAGCAATTTCTGAGACGGCAAGGTAGACATACAGCCTCTCCCCCTCCTTTGGCTTTGACAGCAACGGAGGCTTTGATAGATAAGCCTGTTGACATTCTTCAGTCTATTCGAACCGATTTTGCTTTTTGAGAACTGCAAAGAATTTAAAACTTTTCTCGGAAGATTTGGAGATAAATCTTCCTAAGGCTGCAATTCTTCCCGTTAGTCTTTGAACTTCTTTTGTGTTTATAAGTACATCAGGTATTTCTTCTATAGCTTTAATTTGATCAGGATTTACCTCTATTCCCCTATTTGATACAAGGAAACCCAAGAATTTACCTGATTCTACGCCAAAAGCGCATTTTTCTGGATTCAACTTCATATTATACATGCATAAAATTTCAAAGGTAATAGAGAGGTGCTGGAAATGGTCTTCCGCCCATGTTGATTTTACCAGCATGTCATCGATGTACAATTCCATCATTTTTCCCAGATGTTCCTGGAACATCTTGGTCACTAGCCTTTGATAGGTGGCTCCAGCATTTTTTAAGCCAAAAGGCATGACTTTATAACAATAAGTCCCCCTGTTTGTAATAAAGGAGGTTTTTTCCTCGTCTGAGGGATCCATTTTAATCTGATTATAACCAGAATACGCATCTAGAAAGCTTAACAATTCATGACCTGCGGTGGCATCAATCATTTGATCTATATGTGGTAATGAGAATGAATCTTTGGGGTATGCTTTATTTAAGTCAGTATAATCTACGCATACCCTCCATTTGTCATTCTTTTTAGGTACTACCACAGTGTTAGCTAGCCAGTTATGGTACGTTACCTTTCGTATCGAACCAATTTTCAAGAGTTTTTGTACCTCTTCGTCAATCACTTGGTTCTTGAATGGTCCTTGCTTTCTTTTCTTCTGCTTAACAGGTACGAAGGATGGATCTTCATTTAGTTTATGAGTCATCTTTCTAGTGGGATACCTGTCATATCCGAGTGGGACCATGCAAAGCAATCTGCGTTAGCCTTTAAATAATCAATTAACTTACCTCTTCGACCGGGGCTCAGCCTCGTGCCTATATACACTTTCTATTCAGGTTTTTGTTCAAACAATGGAACAGCTTCGAGCTCTTCGGTAGTTGTTTTGATGTGCTTGTCTTCCTCCGGTTCATGAATGATGTCCGGTCTAGAATCTACATCCGTGTAGTCCAATGCATCTCCCGTGGTGACTTGATTCACCTTCTCGTGAGTATCTTCTTTCTTACATGTTTCAGCAATAATACCTTTCGTACCTATTTGGGTAGTAATTTCTTCCATACCTGTTTGGGCGGTGTTACCTGCTTGGGAGATTCCCTTATCTTTTGATTTTTCCACCTATACTTTTTTATTGTAGTGTACCACGAAATTTATATTTCTCGCGATTTGCTAATCGCCTCTAATTTGTTGAATCCCATTCGGAGGGGAATTTAATGAACTGATGCAAGGTGGATTGTATTGCTTTCATGTTGTGGATCCATGGCCTTCCCATGATTACGTTATAAGCCATGTCAGTATCGATGACTTGGAACCTGGTACTTTTGATCACCCCCTCAGCATAAGTGCTAAGCTCAATTTCTCCTTTTGTTATAACCGTAGAGTTATCAAACCCTGATATGGCTCGTGCCTTTGGGATTACTTGATTCCCCAATAGCATTTCTTCCACGACTCTTAGCAAAATGATATTGACTGAACTACCTGGATCAATCAACACTCTTTTTATGTTAGTGTCATGAATAAGTAAGGATATTACCAGAGCATCATTGTGAGGAAGCATTAATCCGCCGATATCTGCATCATCGAAGGTTATATCATCTGCTTCCAGATTTCACGAACCCGCTTTCCGTGTGTAATTGTGAACTTTGTGGCCGCTTTGCAGACCACTCTATTTACTTCTTCACCTCCGTTGACGGTTCGTTTTGGAGATGGAGGTTTTGGGGGCTCCTGCATGTTCTTCATGTATGCCTGTTTATCTTTTTCACTAAACAATTCTGTTAAATAGCCATGTTTCAATAATTGTTTTACCTCACCTTGCAAAAGTCTGCAATCTGCAGTTCTGTGTCCATGATCATTATGGAATTCACACCAAAAATCTAGGTTCCTCTTATTCGGGTTTGACCTCATTTCTTTGGGCCATAGAACCTTATCACCCATATTTCTTAGTACTGAAATTAGTTCGGAGGTACTTACATTGAAGGTGTGATCCCCAATTCGTGCATTACCTTTAGGTCGTTCATCTCGATCCCTCCTGGATCTAGATGAGGACGAGCCCGCATCTCTGCTTGGTGGTCTATAATCTGACCTGGTGTTTTCGAATATGGGACGAGTTTCACGTCATGATGGTCCCAAGTAAGGATCGTACCTATTTTTACCTGATCTCCTGTCTGATTCGGAACGTCTGGATCTGGTATGATCTTCATCTTTCGAACGAGTAATGGTATCTTCTTCTATTCGAAATTTAGTATTATACCTGTTATAAACATCATTCCATGTTGTAGCTGCGAATATCTCAAGCTTTCTTTGAGTCTCCTTGTGGCTTCTGAGCTTTTGACATTTAGATTACTTGCAAATACCATGGCTACCCAATTATCATGCACCCTTGGTAGTTGCATTCTTTCTCGTTGAAACCTGTCTATAAATTCACGAAGTAGTTCCGTGTCTCCTTGTTTTATTTTAAAGATGTCCTCCATCCTTTTCTCGACTTTTTGTGCACCGGAGTGTGCCTTTATGAAAGAATTTGCAAGCTCAGCAAAAGAATCAGTAGAGTTTTCAGGGAGAAGAGAATACCAGGATAGCGCCCCTTTGGTAAGTGTTTCTCCAAACTTTTTAACTAGGACCGACTCAATTTCTTGTTTTGTTAAGTCGTTTCCCTTCACTCCGGTGGTAAAAGCAGTCACATGGTCGCGTGGGTCGGTTGTCCCGTCATACTTAGGAACGTCAGGAATTTTAAACTTCTTGGGAATAGATACGTGTGTTGCGCTTGGTTTCCAAGGTTGTTGAGAATATCTACCAACGTCAATGCCTTTGATAACAGGTGGTACTCCAGGAATTTGTTCGATTCGATCGTTTTGTTCCTTCACCTATTTCTTCAAAGTTAGTAATAAAGTTTGTAGTTCAGAGTTATTAGACATACCTGGTCTCGCTTCGAGAGATTCATTAGGAGTATCTCCACTTCCTGAGTTTGCCAACCCAGACTGAGGATTTTCCACGGTGATGGTATTATTGGGGGGGGTGTCAGTAGTGCAGGTGACGCTGCTGGTAATCCTCTCGCAAATTCTTGCAAAGCCTGGATCACATACTCTGCAATCATTTGCTTTACCCGATCTTGTTCTACCATTTGATCATTATTATCATTCTTGTTATTGGATCTTTCTGGGGATTGTTCCCTTGAACCACGTGGGGTTCCTGAAGGTGATGGAAATGGGGTTCCATTCCTCTGTTGGTTGTAGTCGTTGGAGTTCGGCATAGTTCAGAGGATATCGCTTGAAAAGCAAACAAATATTATCAGTTTCCCGGTAACGGAACCAATTTGTTTAACCAAAGAATTAGATTCTTTGACCATAGCTATTTTTAGGATGAACACGGGTTTCTGATAACCAAGGCGAGACTGATTATTGTAAGTAATTAAATACAGAAAAACCAATGAGATGCACGAAAAGTAAAGTGTATTGCAATAGTAGTTCGGATGTCCCTTATAGGGAATTTCCTAATATAACATCTGCCCTTTTCAGTGATTGAGCATTAATGACTAATTATCACATTACTCTAACGTTACAATGAGTAACCGTAACTATTGCGTGATTGTTGTGTAACATGTGGATATCTAATTGAAGATCTTTGAATCTGCCCTTTGTTCTGCCCAGATACATTTTGACCGTGTCTCTTCATCTTCTCAATCAGGTTGAGACTTCCATAGCTAATTAACCCCTGGGTGTGATTTGTCGTGCCTCGTTTCCTCATACCTCTTCATAGAGTCTCGTCCAGCTGTCGTGTCTTCATTGCTCCACGTAAACTACTGAGTCATCAAGATTTATTACATGTGTGAAGCTCTTTTTTTACCAATACATAAGCGTTGGGATGGAATGTATGGCATTTATTAATGTTATTGAGTTGAATATGTCTAGATACAAGTGAATTGGAGTCAAATTCAAAAGGGAAAGCGGGAATCGAGTCTTGAGTTTGGTCGTGGAATTTGAGATAAGTGTTTGGCTTAACCTTAGCTTGAGGGAATAGGTATTGTGTCCTAATTGCTATGTGTAAGTATCATGTTCAACGTATATGTGAGGTGACGAGTACCTATACGTTGGTGTCAAGCATGCCCGTGGGTTGAATATTGTGATTTATGTGGTTTTTTGTAAGTAATATTTGAGTTTCACCTATTAGTTATCCATGTTGGTGGAAATTCCTTGATATTGAGTAGTGTTGAGTATTAGATTTCAGTTGAAAATTTTTATGTGAAGTTATGTACTAAGTGAGATTGGATATAGTTGTTTATCCTTGTCTTAATTCCATTTTGACTCCCTTGCCGGGATGTTATGGTTTATTTCTGTTTACTCTGTTATTGTTCCTTGTTGGATTGCTATCATTTGATGTGTTTGGGTGAAGAAGAGTGTAAAATCACGAAGGGTGATGCCGTGCATGAGATTTTGAGTGAATGTTAATGCACAAAGGGTGATGTCGTGCCGATATTGTGATTGTAAAAGCACGAAGGGTGATGTCGTGCCATGATATGAGAGATAATGCACGAAGGATAATGACGTGCCATGATATTCTGAGGTAAAAGCACGAAGGGTGATGCCGTGCCGAATATATTGATTCTGATGGTGAGGACGAGAATAAAAGCACGAAGGGTGATGCCGTGCCGAATATATTGATTCTGATGGTGAGGACGAGAATAAAAGCACGAAGGGTGATGTCGTGCACTTGTTTTTGTCTTACTATTCCGTTGCTTAAATTGATATCTAAATTGTGTCTTACCTCGTTATTTCCATTATTTGAAATTTCCTCCCCTCAGCATGTTTCCCCTTTTCCCTTATGCTTAACTGTTTATTCCTCGTTGTATTATTTTTCTCCGTATATTATTAAACTGCACAGGTTGACTTTAGTTGTCGTGTCCTAGCCTCGTCACTACTTCGCCGAGGTTAGGCTCGGCACTTACTCGGTACATGGGGTCGATTTTACTAATGCTACACTCTACACTTTTGTGCAGATCCCCGTGTAGGATCCTACGGACCATAGATCGAGGTTGCTGCCTTCAGTCCAGTGGAGACCCTGAGGTAGTCCTGCAGGCGTCCGCAGGCCTTGGCGTCTCTTCCTACTTCTTTTTGTATTCTGTTCTAGTTACTTCAGAAACAGATGTACTTATTTCATTCAGACCGTTATATGTATTATTCATAGACAGTTCGTGAGTTTGTGAATCCAAAATTCTGGGATTGATTTTTGTGAAATTTCGTAAAGGCATACATTGAGTTTATATACCTTGCTCCATTTTGTACTTCTATTTATGTTAGTGTTGTCTTTTCACGTATTATTTGGTAATAATAAAGGAATAAGATAAATTGAATATTCACGTTGGCTTGCCTAGCAGGTTCGACGTTAGGCGCCATCACGGTCTCGACGGTGGGAAATTCGGGTCGTGACAGTGGGATGAAAAGGTAAGGTTGATCTCACATCAGAGAAAATCAAAAGCAAAAACTAAGAGAGAGAAATATATTTCAACTTTTTTTTTCTCCTCTCTTCTTTTTTTTGGTTGGATTGAATGAGTGGGTGTGATTAAATTGGTAGAAAATACCTAAACGAGGCTATATACAAAATTTGAGCAAGATTAGAAGTGAATTAAACTGATTTCAGGTAAAAAATCAGACCTAAAAATCCAACTGCGACATGTGTATGTCACGTTCTATATCGTATACATCAGTGTATATCCAGACAGGTGTTTAAGGACCTCTGTGTATATCAGTTTGTGTATCATGTACACAACACAGTGTTTTTACGGACACCCGTGTATATCACATTGTATATCGTATATATAACACAAATTTTCATGGATATACACACCTACACATGAAATACATGAGATATCACTGATGTACAAATAGATATACACGGGATATAATAGGGGATACACGTGTGGAGTCGTCTTGAACTTGAGTTTTCAATCTAAAATGTGTTATACAAAAATAAAAATTTTATATATTTTAACGATATACACATTATTAATATGTTATACACAATGATATACATAATATATTTAATTCTCATTTTGTATATCAATATATCTCTAGAAAATATATTAGTGTATATCCACAATAAACTATGTGTTATACACTGAAATATACAAAGAAATAAAATACCTTTTATTTACATTTTGATATACAAAAAAAATTTATATACATTAAAAATAAAATAAACTTGTAATATATATTTGTTATAAATATTATTTGATGTGTTATACACTGTGATATATAAATAATATAATTATTTTCGTTATGATATACATTGATATAGAGATAAAAATAAATTTTAAATAATTTTATTTATTATTTTATATTTTGGATAATAAAGAAGGAAAATAAAATTTTAATATATATATTTATATATAAAAAAGAAGAAAAATAAAGTTGTGATATATATTTTGATATGCATATTATCATTGTGATATATATTTATGGGCTATTTGGTACCAATATCTATAGCTATGACTATTTTCTACCAATTGTACGAGTACATTATTACACCATACCAAAAACCCCAAAATAATACCCAAAGCTAATGCTCTAACCATTCAAATATGTTCCTTATCCTTTTCATTATTAACCTCATGTTAATCTCCCCTTATTGGGCTACAATATATATGTACAACCAAAATATATAACTAAGCATTTCATCCATTTCCCAACCTCTTTTTGTCATGTAATTATTTCTTTCTTCAATCGATTTCGTATTGATCACAATGGAATCACTGAACATTTAATGTTGTATGCATTCTTTTATATTTTTGACAGGTATAGATATATATTGCGTGCAGTGGCGGAGCCACATGTACCAAAGGGTGTCAACCGATACTCCTTCGCCGGAAAATTACATTGTATAGCTCGGTAATTTATTCTAAATTATGTATATATATACTATATAATGACATTCCTTGACTTTTTGGTGAGTTTGTTTCTTTATATTTTGACTTCCCTTATTGAAAATTCTGGCTCCGCCACTGATTGTGTGTGTTTTGTACGTAGAAAAAATACAATGAAATAAAGCTTTATAAAAATTTGAAGGAATAAAGGGTGGAAAACAGTATGTACGTTATTTTACAACCATGTTTTACATTAATTGACCTACACGAACAAGAAGATCATTTAAGGTGAGGAATAGCACTCATTTTCAAGTTGAAGACCTCATATGTTATATCCGCTTCTAGTTACTTATGCAATAACTAGAAACAGAACTATATGATTGTGCTCTATCTTTCTCCCTCAATGTATTGATGTAAAGAAAGAAATGGGGCTGAAACAGAACTATTATTTGGTCTGAGAAGCATGTCGTGGTCGTGGCCTACCAATTTTTATAGTGACAAACGTTTTCATCATTCTACATATTTTTCTTTAATTTCTTTTTCTTTTTAAGAATAGTGATGTCCGGGCTGCATCTACATCGTCTATTCACCAGGTACCTACTACCTCTATCAATATAGGTACTGAATAACTTTATTTATCAAAGCTTAGTAGATGGGGGAAAATTACCAAGTGCTTTTTGTCTTTGTTGGAACTTAAACTATGATCTCCCATAATTTCTCCCACTTCATTGACTGTGGCACTGTAACTACTCGACCGGTCGTTCCGAGAGTTATAGCCCCGTCTCCTCTATTGTAACTTATTTATGTATTGTTCAGCTGTGTTGAGTCGTATCGGGTTGGTAGGTTTGGGTCCGTAGTAGTGTTGGAGTGAAATGAGACACTTAGTCTCTTATTTAGAAAGATAAGTTAGGAAAGTCAACTAGAAGTTGACTAATGAGTAAACGAATTCGGACTTGGATGTTTATGGTTCGGGTAACATTGTTGGGTGATTTTAGACTTAGGAGTGCGTCTGGAATATATTTTGGAGGTCCGTGGTAGAATTAGGCTTGAATTGGCGAAAGTTAAAAATTTGGCGATTTGGGTCGGCAGTGAAAAATTAGGTATCGGAGTCGGAATAAAATTTTGGAAGTTGGAATAGGTTCGTAGTGTCATTTATGACGTGTGTGCAAAATTTGAGGTCATTCGGACATGGTTTGATAGGCTTCGGCGTCGTTGGGGAATTTTGGAAGTTTAGAAGTTGTTAGGCATGAATCCGAGGTTGATTTGGTGTTTTGGTGTTGTTTTGGGATTTCGAAGGTTCGACTAAGTTTGGTAGTGATATATGACTTGTTTGGATTATTCGTTGTGGTCCCGAGGGCCTCGGGCGTGTTTCTGGGGATTAACGGATTAGACTTGTGAAGTTTGAAGTGGTGGTTTCTGGTGTTGTGAAATTCTGGTATTTTTCCGCACCTGTGGATGGGGAGCCGTAGGTGCAATCATCGCAGATGCAAAAAGTTGGTCGCAGATGCGGATTTGGCCAACTGGGCGTTGAGCGCAGGTGCGGAGGATTTGTCGCACCTACGAGCCCGCAGGTGCGAGTGGAGAACCGCAGATGCGGAAGTGGACGGATAAGTGGAAGTCGCAGGTGCGCCCTTTGGACCGCAGATGTGTGCCCGCGGGTGCGAGGGGATAGCCGCAGATCCGGAAGTTGGTCGAGTAAGTGAAATCCGTAGGTGCGCTCCAAGGATCGCAGATGTGGTTGCGCAGGTGTGAAGATGGGTTCGCAAGTGCGGCACCTCTGGGCAGCAACTATATAAGCCCACTTCGCGAATTTTTTCCCTTTCTTCACCATTGTTGGCAGGTTTTGAGCTTAGGGCAGTGTTATTCAAGGGAGAATCAAGAGATATCACTGAGGTAAGTTACTTGGGTTTAATTACGCGTGTTTATGATGATTTTTCCATTGATTAGGCATGAAAGTAGTAGGAGTTTAGGGTGACATTGAGGGAGTAAGGGCTTTAGTTTTGGAACGTTTCAGGTGAGTATTTGAGGGACCAACAGAGTTGAAATTTGATGAATTTTATATGGTTAGACTCGGGAATGAACGAGGTTTCTAGTTCTTCAACTTTTGACGGGTTTCGAGACATGGGCTCGGGGACCGAGTTTTAGCCTATTTCCGATTTTTGGTATAATTATGTAGTTTTTCTTGTGGAATTCGATTCTTTAGCCTATGTTGATTGTATTATTCTGATTATGGATAGATTCGGAGATTTTGAGACCGAGTCGAGGGATGAGGACATCCCGAAGTAGGATTTTACGATGTTAAGGTAAGTAATAGTTTTAACTCTAGCCTTGAGGGTATAAACTCGGAGAATTTGATATCACGTGACTGTTTGGAGGTGATACCCACACTAGGTGACGGGCGTGTGGGTGTATACCATGAGGGATTGAGACTTGGTCCGTCCCGTGAGGCTGTGAGGCCTAATAGTCATTATCTATGTTTATGTATTTACATGTTGTTGAACTTGACTGCCTTCATGTTAGAGATCATGCTTAGGATTTATTCATGCTCACATTATTTGCACTCAGTCATAGAAATTCTTGCACATGTTTACCTCAGTCTCTATTATTTTGCTGATACGTGTAATACTTGATTTGAGTTGTGTTCCATTTATTTGTTGAAAGTGGTGAGGCTAGTGAGGTACATGATTGAGTGATGCCGAGGGCCTGTTGTGAGGTATTGATATTAGAGCACGTGAGTTGTCCGTGCGGATCCAGGTACTGATACCATAGCACGTGAGTTATCCGTGTAGCACGTGAGTTGTCCGTGCGGATTCAGAGATTGATATTATGGCACGTGAGTTATCCGTGTATAGCGCTTGGGTTGTAAGAGCCCCTCCAGAGTCTGTACACCCTCAGTGAGCGTACATACCTATTGAGAGTGTGCATTGAGGGTTGAGTGATGGAGTGCCATTGCTGCGAGGTTTCATTTACTTTTGTTGTTGTTGCATTTACCTGTTAATTGCTTTGTAGCATTTGCTGATTTATGGAAATTACCCGCTTACTCCTGTTATTTTTGAATTGTGAAAAGAAATAATTGGATTGTTTTGCTTAGCTCGTCACTACTACTAAACTCCTTAGTTATTTCTGTTACTACTGAGTCGGTTGTACTCATACTACACCCTGCACTTCATGTGCAGATCTAGGTGAGTTAGAGCGCGGCAATCGTTGAGTTCAGTCCGGCTATCTGTGGAGATTGCAAGGTAACTGCTAGCGTCCGCAAGACCTTGTTACTCCTATTATCATCTATTTATCCTTTTGAGTTGTATTGACAGTTAGACAATTTATATATCTTAGTAAATAGATGTGATGACCCAAAAGGTCATCCCATGTAATTTTAGCTAAATCTGTGTTCCGCGGCGGTAAAAGCCACTTTTTATCTCATCTCGATGTGCGTGCACAGCCCGAGCATGTAGCCGGGAAGCCGTTAAGTGGAAAATTGATAAAATAATGATTTTGTATTAATTATTTGAGTAAAGTTAACTTTGGTCAACATTTTTGGTAAACGGACCCGGACCCGTACCCGTGATTTGACGGTCCTGGAGGGTCCGTAGGAAAATATGGGACTTGGGCGTATGCCCGGAATCGAATTTCGAGGTGCCAAGTCCGAGAAATGAATTGAAAATGAGATTTGATGTGAAACATATGGTATCGGGCCTGTATCATGGTTCCGGAGCCCGGAACGAGTTCAATATGATTTATATATACTATCTGTGAAGTTTGGTAAGAAACGAAACTTAGTTTGACGCGATTCGGACCTTAAATGCAAAATTTGAAGTTTAACGAAGTTTTGAGAAATTTCATGAATTTTGGGTTTAATTCGTTGTTTTTTAATGTTATTTTGGTGGTTTAATTACCCGAATAAGTCCGTAGGATATTTTTGAGGTTGTGTGCATATTTGGTTTTGAGCCGCGATGGCTTGGGTGAGTTTCGGGTAGGTGTCAGGGTGCAAAAAACCTTGGTAAAAATCTTGTGTTATTGTTGTCATCTGGTGTCTAGAAATTTGTGCTATGCGAATGCATAGGTTCGATCGCGAACGCATAACACTGTCTGGGGGGTGTGGGTTTGCTCAGTGCGAACGCACCCAGGTGGATGCGAACGCGGAGGGTAGGTCTGAGGCAGCTATGCGAACGGACCATGTAGGTCGTGAACGCACAACCTATGAGGGGTTCTGGGGGCTGGGTGAGTTTTACCCTGTGCGAACGCGGCCCCACAACCGCGAACGCATAGGTCTGTGTAACTAACCCTTCGCGAACGCGGAGAGTAATTTTTCCCACCGATTTTAAAATGTCCAAAACAGACTGTATTACGGGATTCCTCCATTTTTTCATAAACCTCTTCTCCAAACATCTTAGGCCATTTTTGAAGCATTTCATCACCATAACCTCTTAGGTAAGTAATCTTTGACTTGTTTTCTTCCATTTTCATCAACATCTATTAGATTATAGGCCTAAAAATATGGAACTAAAGGTAGAAAATTAGGGAATTGGGTAGAGTTAGGGCTTTTTGATTATTTGGAAATTTGACCTCGTTTTGGGGTCGGATTTCAAAACAAATTATATATTTGGGCTCGTGGGTGAATGGGGATCGGGTTTTGGTCTGAACCTCGAGTTTGGACCAAACAGGCCCGGGGTCGATTTTTGGAATTTTGGGATGAATGTTTGGAATTCTATAATTAAGCTTTTGAATTGAATTGGTTAGCATTTATTGATTTATTGAGTCAATTATGTCTAGATACGATTGTTCCGGTGTCGGGTTCGAAAGGAAAGGCGGTGCTAGAGGCTTGATTTGACTTCTTGGAGCCGAGGTAAGTGTTTGGCCTAACCTTAGCTTGAGGGAATATGTATTGAGTCTTATTTGCTATGTGATATTTCATGTCCAACGTACATGTGAGGTGACGAGTACCTATACGTTGTGGCCAAGCATGCCCGTGAGTTGAATTTCGTGATATATGTGATCTCTATTATTATTCTCCGTGTTATGAAGTAATTATCACTTTGGAAGTTATGTACCTGAAGGTAATTCCTGATTTAGAATATTGTTGATTATTCGTCCGATTGAGGATTATTTGTTAAGTTGTACCTCTGAGTGAGATTGGTTATAGTTGTGTCCCTTGCTGGGACGGTAGTATTCTTGTTGAAAAATTTCTATGTATTTAAAGTTTATTGTTGTTGATTTTCCTGTCAATCTGTTGCCTTTATATTTATTTATGCACGAGGGTACATTCTGTGCCGAGTGATTATTTATTTATGCATGAGGGGACATTCTGTGCCGAGTGATTATTTATTTATGCACGAGGGGACATTCCGTGCCGAGTGATTATTTATTTATGCACGAGGGGATATTCCGTGCCGAGTGATTATTTATTTATGCACGAGAGGAAATTTCGTGCCAAGTGATTATTTATTTATGCACGAGGGGACATTCCGTGCCGAGTGTTTTTGTGAGGTTATAGCACGCGGGGACATGTCGTGACGTTTCTGTTTATTTACTTGTTCAGAGTTGTTAATTCCTATTGTTATTTATACATTTAAGTGGTTATCGTATTCTGTCATTTCAATGAATTGTTGTCCCTTTCCCCCAGCATGTTAGCTCCATTTTTGTGCTCATCTGTTATTTCTTCTCATTACTTCTTTATTACATTATTGAACTGTATAGGTATTTGTTATTTGTCGTGTCCTAGCCTCGTCACTACTTCGCCGAGGTTAGGCTCGGTACTTACTCAGTACATGGGGTCGGTTGTACTGATGCTACACATGCACTTCTTTATGTTGTGCAGATTACGGAGTCGGACCCAATGGGCATTGATCGAGGGAGTATCCTTCAGTCCACATGCGACACTGAGGTAGTTCCGCAGACGTTCGCGGGCCTTGGTGTCACCTCCCTTATCTTTCTTTTTTGTCTTTTCGTGTATTTCCAAGACAGTTGTACACATTTATTTGAGACCTTTATTTTTAGTAAATCTAGACTGTCCGTGAGATTGTGCTACCAGTTCTGGGGGTGTATTTAAGGAAATTTCGTAAGATTTATTATTTAAGTTGTTGGATTTCTTATATTCCGCATTTCTAATTATAACCGTTCTAGTTTACCACTGTACTTCAATTGTCTATAATAAAGAAATAAATGTAATAATAAGAGCGTTGGCTTGTCTAGCGGGTTCAACGTTAGATGCCATCACGGCCTGAAGGTGGGATTTCGGGTCGTGACAAGTTGGTATCAGAGCGTTAGGTTGCTTAGGTCTCACAATTCATGGACAAACTTGGTCGAGTCTGACGGATCGATACGGAGACGTCTGTACTTATCCCCTAGAGGCTGCAAAGTTAGGAAATAACTTCACATCTTTTCTTCTGTGTCGTGCGATTGAGTTCTAAATGCTAACTGAGTTTCTATTCTATTCTCTCGTAGAAGGAGAGAACGCGTGCTTCCTCGTAGAGCCAGGGCTCAGCCCAGAGCAGCAGCCCCAGTAGAGGATCCTCAGGTGGAGGTTGCTGAGGAAATTACCACTCGGGCAGTTCTAGTCGGACCAGCTCAGGTCCCAGAGGGGTTCATTGCCACCCCAATTCTTCAAGACGCTCTGGTTCGCTTAGTGGGCCTTATGGAGAGCGTAGCTCAGGCCGGTCTTCTTCCTACTGCACCAGCCGTCTCTCAGGCTAGGGGAGGGACCCAGACTCCTGCTACTCGCACACCAGAGCAGCTAACTACTCAGTTCCAGACTCCAGCACCTCAGGCAGCTGAAGCAGCTCAGCCTGGTTTCGTGGCACAGGCAGTTGAGGGGGCAGCTATGTCTGCCGACGCTTTGTGGAGATTGGATCGGTTCACCAAGCTATTTCCTACTACATTTAATGGTGCACCATCAGAGGATCCCCAGGATTACTTGGACAATTGCTATGAGGTTCTTCGGAACATGGGCATCGTGGAGCCCATTGGAGTTGATTTTGCTACATTCCGTCTTTCTGGTACCGCCAAGACTTGGTGGAGGGACTACTGCTTGACCAGACCAGCTGGGTCTTCGCCTTTTACTTGAGCTAAGTTCTTTGAGTTATTCTTGGGGCAGTTTCTTCCAGTTGCCAGTTCACACGCCTATTCTTGGACAGTATATTCCACCCTCTCAAAGGAAAGAGTTGCGGTTCCAGCAAGGTCAGATGTCTGTGACCGATTATGAGGCAAGATTCTTTGAGATGTCTTGCCATGCACTTATGATACTTCATACTGAGGCAGAGCGAGGGCGGAGGTTTGTTGCGGGGTTGCACTCAGGTATTCAGGATAGTATGGCCATTGAGGTGGAGATGGGGACTTCCTACCAGCTAGTAGTGGAGATTGCTCAGAGGATTGAGGGTTATCGTCACAGGGGTAGAGAGCAGATGCAGCAGGACAAGAGGTCCGTTACTCCGGAGAGTTCAGAGGTGCCCCGGCTAGAGGCAGAGGTCAGTTTAGGAGGGGTCACCCCAGTAGGCCCCTATATCCAGCACCGCCGCCCCCATGGGGTGAAAGTCAATAGTAAGTCAGCTCTTTTTTATTGTACGTATAATGGGCAAAGGGAACCAAAAAACTTCATTTTAAAATATAAATAATTAAAGCTACTATTATTATGTCCCCAAACATTTAGTTTCTTTTGTACTTGGTTTAATCATTCATTACATAATTGATTGATATCCTTATGTTTGGCATAAAAAAAAATACTTCAAAATTTGTCAAAACTCACCTTCCTTACACTGTTCAACACTTTCTTTAATTTATGAACTTTTCCAAGGAGTAACTTCACCCGGTCCTTAGTAGCCTTTCCAAAGTCAACCTAACCGGTTACCTTTTCCAAGGCGCTAAATAGGCCACGATTACATAATCCAAAACATGAAAATACTAAGTAGTATGTATAATGGGAAGTGAGTGGAATATACCAAGTCTTTAAACTAGAAGACTAGTTGACTTAAATTGCCGCCTATCCAATCATTTAAACGTAAAATGGCCAGCGAATGTATAATATAGCGCTCCTTCTCCGATTTCCCTATGCAACAAGCATAATCTATTTTTTTTTAATTTGAGTGAAGAAATGTGTATGGAGTGAAATATGATATGACACGTGATCATCTAAAATAAAGACACGTGGAACCCAAGACGGGGATGGCCGACAACTGAACGCAGCCATTCCGCTTGTCATTTGAAAGGATAACGTTCATAAAGATGTATTAAATGCTCTGTGCCTAGTAGCATTTAATAGGATATATTCTCCAGCATTAAGAGCAACGATCTATTACAAAGAATTTGGCATTTACATTCATCATTACATCTTAATCAATGACCCTCATAATTGACATTAAATGAGGGCATGGTCCTAGGACCTCATTCCCTAGATATAACTATAAATAGTGAGCTCAGTTATCAATGTAAAGAACATGATTTTTCTGGCTAAACTTACACTACATTCTATACAAAACTTAATACAATTTACTTTTCTGCTTTTTGATTCATTATTGTGCCCGAAAACCTTGTTCTTAAAACTGTCATCTCTGTTGTTTATCTACATTCTAAGGCTTATTATATATTTCTTCAGTTATTGCATTAATTCAGGATCAAATTAGTTCACTTGTCTAGAAACCATGTATAAATTCAACTATACCATTTTACGGGTAAATAGTTTGGCGCCCACCGTGGGCTTAGACAACCGTGCAATTAAATTGATCTTTGTCTTTCTTACTAAAACGATCTGATTATTTTGTCTTAGTAAAAATCACAACAAATGGCATATAACACTGTTAACAACACGCACAACATTGAAATCGAGAGGATCAGCCTCATTTCGAGGATTTAATCAGCGACATCTGCAATGAGGGAATGATGCCACGGCGGTGCATGAAAGGCAGTACCCTCGACAGGTTCAGGAAAAACTCTCGATGATGCTGATGAGGGGCATGTCGTGGATGCGGTGAGGGTCTTGCAAGAGCAACAGACGATCATTCTAGGCCATCTCATGTGGCTGTCACGACCCTAATTTCTCTCTATAGGATGTCGTGATGGCACCTAGTCTCTAAGACTAGGTAATCCTAACAATTGTGCGGAATAATTTAATATTAAGCATAAACTAAAAAAAACCTCAATATCTAAAATAAATAAAGACTGCAATTTCAAGTAATTAAAACTCCCAAAACCCGATAGATACAAGTCACAAGCTTTAAGTACAATATCGAATAATCTTATACATCACTGTCTATATAAATATGAAAAAAATAAGAAAAGAACGAGATAGAAGGGGACTCTGAGGCCTGCGGACGCGGGCATGTGTACCTTGAAGTTTCCAAGCAGCAACAAACCTTTCTAATATCAAGGCTGATGGGATGCACCTGGATCTGCACAAAAACATGTGCAGAAGCGTAGTATGAGTACACCACAACTATATCCAATAAGTTTCAAGCCTAACCTCGGTATGGTGGTGACGAGGCCATGTCAGGTCTTTACTATAAATAATAAGAAACTACGCAGAAGATATATAGTATAATGATATGACAGAGAAGTGAAACAATGAGAATTTACGGAAGGTAATAACACAGAACCAAGAAAGACAACTACAACATGAATGGAAAGCACAAATCTTACAAGTTAAGGAGCAACAACATCAACAACAATACAACAAATAGGGGAAATCCACAGGGGCACTCTCGAGGTACCACCTCGTAGTCCCAAAAGTAAATATCTCACAACCCTTCCTTATATCACTGCGGGGGCTTTATATTTTTGTTTTAAAAAATTATTTTTCCGAAATAACATCCCGCGTTTTATCCAACTTTATCACACCACATGACTTCTAATAGTTCCCCTACTAGCCATGCGTATCAATCTCACTTTATCTCATGGAATGCGTTTGAAAACTCAAATCTTATACCACCGCATGCATATCAATAATCACAGCGGCACGACAGAAATCTCGTGCAAACAATAACAACAGCATGGAAGGAACCTTGTGCAAAAACCAAACAATCATCTCAACAATAATCACAGAAACCAAAACATAACAACTGAAACAGTTAGCCCACCGTTAAATAAGGATTATAGAATCAAAAAAGCAGGTAATTCAACTAAACATATAGTACAAGTTGCAAATAAGAGATAAGACAAGTAGACATGTGAAATTAGGCTAAACATGCTGACTATACATGCTAAAGTAACTCACTTAAGGCATAAAAGGAAACTACTTAGATAAAATCGGAATTTCAACATTTAGCCCGTGTACGCACTCGTCACCTCGCGTACTCGGCCTTCACATATCACAAATTGTCACAAAAATACCAAATCCTACGGGGATTTCCCTCACACAAGGTTAGAAAAGTCACTTACCTCAAACTTCGCTCAATCAATCAATAAGAGGGAATTTTCCTCGATTTTTCGACTCCGAACAGCTCAAATCTAGAAAAAAAATAATAACATACTATAAATATAACTATAAGAAACTAATTTAAATAATGAAGCAAAGAATTGAAAAATCGTTCCAAAAGGTCAATATGAGCCCACATCTCGGAAGCGAGTAAAAGTCACAAAATACGAACACCCATTCAACCATGATTTTCCCTATACCAAAATTACTCAATTCCGATCCAAAATCTCGATCAAAACCTCAAAATTCAGCCTATGGATTTTTCCATCTTTTTTCCAAATTTCTAAACCCCAATCCTTAATTAAATGAAGAAAATAACGATAGACTAGTGGAAATTAATAAAAAATGAGTCAAAACCCAAATGTTTCCTTTGAAACTCCCTGGAAATGTCGCCTCAATCCAAGATCTCTAGGTCCAAAAATGATAATGAAATCAAACCCCTGAACTTAGGCCTTTTCTGCCCATTGAATTTGCATCTGCGAACTCATGGCCGCATCTGCAGCTCCGCACCTACGGAATTCCCATCGCATGTGAGGTTCTCACTTAGCCTAGCCACGTCCGCCTCTGCGGACCAAAACGCGCATATGTTCTTCTACTCCTGCGGCATAGGAGCACTTATGCGCACACGTTCTTGCGGACTAAGTCTGCTTCTGCGATTCCCAGGCCTTCCTGACTTTCCGCTTCTGCGACCTCCTCGTCGCACCTGCGACCACTGGCCACCTTCTTCAGCCCCGCTTCTGCACTCGCCCGCTCGCTTCTGCGAGCTCGCACCTGCGGTCAAACATGCACAGGGGTGATTGCTCTAGAACTGGTGCACTTCAACCATTCTTTAAGCTTCAACTCGATCCGTTAATCATTCAGAATCTATCTGAGGCCCCCGGGACCTCAACCAAATATACCAATAAGTCCCAAAACATCATTCAAACTTATTCGAGCCTTCAAATCACATCATACCATGATAAAAATACGAATTGCACATTGATTCAAGCTTAATGAACTTTGAAACTTCTAACTTCTACATTCGACGCCGAAACCTATCAAATCAAGTCCGATTGACCTCAAATTTTGCACACAAATCACAATTGACATTACATACTTATTCTAACTTCTGGAATCGGAATCCAAACCCGGTATCAAAAAGTCCACTCTCGGTCAAACTTTCCAAAAATCATTCAACTTTTCGACCTTCGCCAATTACGCCGAAATGACCTACGGACTTCCAAATCAACATCCGGAAACGCTCCTAAGTCCAAAATCACCCTACGAAACTATTGGAACTGTCGAAACTCCATTTCAAATTCGTTTTTGCACAAATCAAACTATAGTTGATTCCTACGACTTGAACTTCCAATTTAGGGACTAGGTGTCCCAATTCACTCCGAAACCAAAAATCAAACCTCCCGGAAAGTCACGTAACCACATAATAAAATAGAGGGAGAAATAAATAGGGGTTAATGGCTAATACTCTCAAAATGATCGGTCGGCTCGCTATAGAGGCAAGAAAAGGTTATGACGGATTTGAAGCAGGGGATATTGGGGGCTTCAAATAATGCAAACAGACGAGATCCAATTCCTTACGGTCTTCTCGCAAACCAAACAACGCAGAGAGATGACAACAACAATCCCATGGGGAGAAGTTGGTTTCGATGGGGCTAGGGGGGAGCAGATTCGGTCTGAACAACGAGAATGACCCATTCAAGAATGAACTTTTACAGTTTATGAGGGAGGTAAACGCCCACATGGACCAAATCCGGGGAGCGCCACCTGTATTGAAAGGCCCAGACTCGAAGAAGTATACTCAATTGCCGTACAAGCCGAGTGTGGCACCAAAGTTGATCCCGAAGCGATTCAGAATGCCTGAAATGCCAAAAAATGATGGGAATTGAAACCCACAAGATCATATTACCACCTACACAACGACGGTAAAAGGAAATGATTTAGCTCCTCACGAAATTGAATATGTGTTGCTAAAGAAATTTGGAGAAACTCTCATGAGGGGAGCTCTAATGTGGTATTCATTATTACCTGAGCTTTCCATAGATTCATTTGAGATACTCGTAGATTATTACATCAAGGCTGATGCCAGGGCCAGAAAAGTACAAGCCCGGAAGGCCGACATATTCAAGATCGCATATGGAGAATCTGAATTATTACGAGAGTTCGTTACCCGATTCCAAAAAGAAAGAATGTTGCTCCCGGTTGTCCCGGATGAATGGGCAGCAGAAGCATTCACCAAACGATTGAATCTGAGAAGCTCAGACGCTTCCCGAAAGCTAAATGAGAGCCTTCTTGAGTTTTAAGCAACAAATTCGGAATATGTCCACAACCGGTATGACCCAAAGATAAGGATCGAAGATAACCAGGTCGACTCTGCATCATTCGCCAAAGGACAGGAGAAAAATAGAGAAAAATCAAAGGATGACTATGACACGGACGAACAAACTTTGAGGGGTCGATTTTTTCCTTACGAGCGAACCAAAGGCCATGACAGAAATTTTCGGGCTGCAAAAATGTTCTCCGTTGATAGAGGGACTGATCGTGGTCAAAATAATATGTCACTTCAGGACAAAAAGACGTCGGGGTCTCAGGATCCTTCTTACCCCAAGTTATTTGAATATAACTTCAAAATCAATATAGTGGAGTTGGTGTCAGCCATGAGAAACATTAAAGAGGCGTGATTCCGGAGACATATGAGATCCGATCCCAACAGAGAGATCCCAACTTATGGTGTGAATACCATGGCATGAACGACCACCGAACAGGGGACTGCCGGCACCTGCGGGAAGAGGTGGCAACACTATTGAAGAATGGTCACCTCAGAGAATTCTTGAGTGACCGAGCTAAGAAAAATTATGGTCTTAACAAAGACAACACAGAACCTTTGAAAGTAGGAGAAGAACTCCCACGCCAAACGATCAATATGATCTTCGGGGGGAATGAGATTAACGGGGTCACCTTTTCGGCAGGGAATAAGACGAAAGTATTAATAATTCATAGTAAAAGAATCTGGGATGACGATATCACTTTCACAAAGGAGGACGCAGACAGATTGTCGTTACCACACCACGATGCACAGTAATTTCATTAAATGTGTTATATTTTAAGATTAGACGTGTTCTAGTGGATTCAGGAAGTTTGGCTAATATGATACAATGGAGAGTATTGGAGCAAGCTAAACTCACCAGAAGCATTATTCCGGCAACAAAGCTCCTCGCTCGATTCAACCTTGCGAGCGTGACGACCCGGGGAGAGATTTTGCTGCTCACGAATGTTGAAGGAGTAATGAAAACAAATCTCTTCGAAGTAGTAGATGGTGACATGGGATACTACAACATCTTGGGAAGGCCATGGTTATACGAGATAAAAGTTGAACCGTCAACATATCACTAATTGCTGAAGTTTCCAATGCCCGAAGGAATCAAGAAGATAAGAGGTGATCAACCGACAGTAAGGAAGATGAATGCAATCTCAGTTTCCAGTAGCATAGGGAAGGAGTGCATGACATAGCAATTACAGGAACCTGCACCTACTCCCGAGATAGAAGGAGTAAGCACGGGATCAGAGTCATCAGAACAATGTCAAGTGCTGAGATATTTCCAAGTTCTAGAAGAGACGGATGCAACGAAGTCCACGACGGAGGAACTGGAGCAAGTTGAATTGTTCGAAGAATTCCTAGAAAGAAAATTCCATTTGGGGACAGGACTACATCTAGAGCTCAGGTCTGGTTATACTGAATTTCTTAAATTTAATGCTGATTATTTTGCATGGTCGCACGAGGATATGACAGGTTTCCTGACGGAAATAGTCATCCACAAGCTGAGTTTGGATCCCAACGTACCTCCGGTAAGACAGAAGAAACGCCCTTATCACTGAGGCCAGGAATAAATTCATCAAAGAAGAGGTAACCCGCTTGCTTAATATTGGTTCAGTCTGAGAGGTAAGATATCCGGGCTGGCTAGCCAATGTAGTAGTAGTTCCTATGATGAACAATAAATTTTTTATGTGCATAGACTATAAAGAACTTAATAAGGTGTGCCCGAAAGACTCGTTCTCACTGCCAAATATCGATCAAATGATTGATGCCGCGGCTGGATATGAGTTAGTGAGTTTCCTCAATGCTTATTCTGGGTACAACCAAATCAAGATCAACCCGGAAGATCAGGAAAAAACTTCATTTCCAACGAATTTCGGTACATGTTGTTACAATGTAATGCCCTTCGGGTTGAAAAACGCCAGAGTCACTTATCAACGACTCGTAAATAAGATATTTGAAAAGAAAATAGGAAAGACTATTGAATTTTATATAGACAATATGCTCGTTATGTATTTGAATGTAGGCGACCACCTTAAGAATTTGCAAGAAACATTCGACATCCTAAGGAAGCATAGCATGAAACTTAATTATGATAAGTGCGCGTTCGGGGTCTGTTCTAGTAAGTTTCTGGGATTTCTGATTAGCAGCTTTGAGCAGGTTCATTTCCTGGTCGTCGAAAAAATATCATCGCTTCTTCACACTGCTCAAAAAGAAAAATAATTTCGAATGGACACTGGAGTGCCAACAGTCTTTGAAGGACCTGAAGAATTACTTTTCAAGCCCTTCATTACTCTCAAAACCAAAAGAAGGCGAGACATTGCTCGTCTACCTCACGGTTTTAGAAGTTGCGGTAAGTGCGATATTAGTCCAGGAGGACTAAGGTATGCAATTTCCAATCTATTACGCTAGAAAAATTTTAATGGGAGCAGAAACTCTCTACCCACATTAAGAAAAACTGGTCTTAACTCTCGTAGTCGTCGCTCGGAAGCTGAGGCCCTACTTCCAGTTCCACTTGATAGCTATGGTGACTACTTTCACTTTGTGGAACATCCTCCATAAAACCAAGCTCTCGAGTAGATTGGCCAAATGGGCCACGAAAATGAGTGAGTTCGACATAGAATATAAATCAAAAACCGCAATTAAGTCGCAAGTCTTGGTTGACTTTGTGGCCGATTTCAGTCCGGGACTACCTCCTCTGGCAACCAAGGAGGCAGTAATGGTGTCGGAATCGACATTGGGGCTTTGGACCTTATATATGGATGTAGCGTCCAACGTAAAAGGGTCAAGACTCGGAATAGTCTTAATCACGCCTTCGGGGAAACCCTAAGGCAAGCCATCAGAACATTCCCTTTAACTAACAACAAAGTAGAGTATGACGCTTTGATTGCAGGGCTCGAATTGTCCCGGGGACTTGATTCCGAGGTTATCAAAATCATATGTGACTCGCATTGGGTAGTAAATCAGACATACATGATTTTTGATACCAAATAAAAATGTATGCAACAATACGTAGTAAAGGTCCAGGCTCTTTTGGCACGATTCCAGGGATAATGCAGAAGCAGGTGCATTAGAAAACTTAGGATCATCGACGAAAATGGAGAGATCGGAGTTTGGGACGGTAGTGCAACTGATGAACTCAGTCCTGGATACGGATGGATACTATGAGGTAAATTTGACTAGTTTGGTCTTGGACTGGAGAAATAATTTTATCAACTATCTCGAGCATGAAAAGTTTCCCGAAGACCCCAAAGCAACACGGGCATTACGCGCCAAAGCTGCATGTTATAACTTCCAGAGAGGCCAATTGTATAGAAAATCCCTCCAAGGCCCGCTGGCCCGGTCCTTAGGAGCATTAGAAGCTAATTATTTCATGAGAGAAGTCCACGAAGGGATATGCGGCAATCACTCGAGCGCAGATTCTTTGGTGCTGAAATTGGGACGGGCAGGATATTAGCGTCCTCGCATGGAACAAGACGCTAAAGACTTCGTAGGAAAATGTGATAAGTGCCAACACTACGCACCACTAGTACACCAACCGACAAAACCCTTTCATTCGGTTATGTCCCCATGGTCATTCATGAAATGGGGGATGGACATCGTCGGACCGCTACCACCGACTTCCAGAAAGGTAAGGTTTATTTTAATTCTGACTGACTATTTTTCTAAATGGGTGAAACAGGTCCTTATCAGAAGATCGGAGAATGTTAAGTGGTCGATTTCTTGTGGGAAAATATAATTTGCAGGTTCAGAATACCAATAGAGATAGCATGTGACAACAGTCCACAATTTTTCGGTTCAAAAGTTTAAAAAGTTCATCAAAGATTTGAAGATAAAGAGGATCACATCTTCTCCCTATCATACGAGTGCAAACGGTCAAGCGGAGTCAAAAAACAAAGTGATTATTCAAAACCTCAAGAAAAGGTTGGAAGCAGCAAAAGGCAAATGGCCCGGAGAATTGCCCGAAGTTCTATGGGCCTATCGAACAACGACCAAATTGAGTACAGGAGTGTTTAACAAAGAACTACACCATTTGACTAAAGCTTATTTTTAAGATGAACACGGGTTACTGATAATCAAGGAAATGGAGAAAAATTAATAACATACAATATTGCAGAAATAGAAAAGCGAAGTCAATTATATTCGAGAATCAGATGCCTTTACAAGTTGTATTCCCCTCCCTTATATAGGAGATTCCTATAACGTACGACTCTTGCTATGGTTTCTCATTAATGACTAATTATGACATTAATGAGCCGTTACAAAGGATAACGGTAATTGGGGTACGGTTACATAACGTTCGAGTAATCAATTGTAGGTCTTTGAATCTGCTCGTAGCTTTGTCTAGATTCATTCTGACCGTGCCTCTTCCCTATTTTGATCAGGTTGAATTTCCCGTCGCTGATAAGCTTGAGGGTTTACTGAATCGTGCCTCTTTGTTCCGTACCTCTTCAAAGAATCACATCCAGCTGTCGCATTTTCCTGTGTCCACGTGACTGGCTGAGTTGTCAAAAGCTGGCTTACGTGTGAAACTCTTTTTTACCAATACAGATAGTCCCCACACTTACCATATATTTAACGATTAATATTGGTAAGTAGATATTCATTTATGGCGGGAATATTTTATCGTCTCTTTTCCTCGAATCATTGTATCCTTCTCTACACCATAGGCGTCGTTTGTCACTTTCATTTAATGCTCATACCATGTGTCCTTTTCGGATTGGTTCTGCATTTACTCGGCACCTTTTAGGGCTTTTTGCGGCTGTGTCAGTCCCAAAGTGACATATTCAATTATGACTTTTCATCATTATTTTTATTTTTTTCCCATGTTTGACGATTTTCCTCAAGTATAAATACCTTTCTTCTTTTCTTTGCTTCCACGAAACACTTTTCTAACTTTGTCTTTTGTAAAGAACTTTCTTCTTGCCTTTGTAAACATGTCTTCTTCAAACCAACCTCAGGGAGTAATAGATATTGAAAATTTAACGCCATCTTCTGCTCCGACTAGGAGTCGGAGGGGTGGTAGACTTAGAAGTTTAGGATCCACTCCTTCGAGGGGCTCCTCTTCTTCTCAGATAGTTCCTTCTCCTTCCACTAGATCTCTAGTTTCTCCGAGGTTTAGGGTTTCTCGGTCTTTGTCTAGAGGTAGAGGTGAACGCCTTCGTGAACCTGGAGTTGATGAAATTGTCCCTGCTGAGTTTGTTTTTGCTAGGGATAGTCAAGTTCTTGTAGACCAATCTTCTTCTCTTGAAAGTGTCGAAAGATATTCAACCCTTATAACTGAGGGTCAGATTTCCCTTGTTCGTAGGGAGTGCTTTTGGAGGTCTGACTTTCCTGTCTATATTCCGAATAGTAATCAAAGAATAACGTCTTACAAGACGGGATATTCTTTTGTTTATACGTATCCTTTCACTTTAGGGTTTAGACCCCCCATTGACCCAGTTATAATTGAGTTTTGCCATTTTTTCAATATCTGCTTAGGACAAGTTGGCCCGCTTGTGTGGCGAGTTGTCGCATGTCTTAGGAGTTTGGCTTCTTTAGCCTCGGTTCCTTTTACCTTCAACCATCTTATTCACCTCTACTCTCCTACCTTATTTCGTGAAGGGGTTTTTACTCTGACTGCTAGAAGCAAAAGAGTGTTGGTAACCCCTGGAGACGATAAGGATAGGGGTTGGTACCTCCGGTATGTTGTTGTACCCACTGTTGGTTTAGTGGGTGAAGAAAATCTTCCCTTCCCTGAGAAGTGGAATCGCGCACGTGAGTATGCTTTAGCTCACATTTACTTTTTCTTGTTTTGACTTGAGATGTTTTATTTAACACCGTGTCTGTTTATTTTTCTTCTTTCAGCAATCATGAATACTGTTGAGAATGTCTCCGGTATTCGTGATTGGGTAGAAAAATTGTTATCTGTTGCTCCTTCAGAAGAAAGATCTTGGAAGTACCTCGCTGGGAGGTATGGTTGGCAAGTAAAGACCCACGGTAAGTGAAGCTCTTGTTCTTGCTTCTTTCCTTACTCGAGTCTCTTTTTTTGTCGTTTAACTTTTTTCCCTTTTTAATAGGGTTCTCTGCTCGTGGGGTGTCTGCTTCATCTATCCCGAAGATGTCCTTGGCTCAGGCCCAGGAAATTATTGTTGGTTCATCTTCCTCGAAGAGGAAGATTAGTGAGTCTCGTTCCGTAGAAGAAGAAGAAGAGGGTGCTTTAGTGCACAGGCCACGGAGAAGGCGAATGGTTTTAGATGATGAGCTTACAGCCTTAACCTTGCCTTCCGTGTCTGTGATTGAGCCCCCTGTCCTTGATGATGTTTCACATTCCCCTATTCATGAGGGTGTTGATCTTGCTCCTGACGACGTCCCTTTGGCTGCTGTCTTTCCTGCTTCTTTGAGAGAAGCTGTTTCGTCTGTTCCTTTGGCTATTTCAACTTCTGCTGTTGCTTTGCCTGTAACTTCTTCAACTCTTCAACTCTCTGTGCCTGCTTCTTTGCCCGTGGCTTCTCCAGCTCCTCAACCTTCCGTGCCTGTTGTTGTTCCATCTCTGCCTGCTTCCATGCCTTCCGTTAGGGAAGTAGGGTCTTCCAGCAGAGAGATGCGGCAGGTGGTAATAGAGGTTCCAGCTGAGGGGAATCTTTTCAAGAAAACGGGTGAGCCCGAAGTGTGGCTCAAGCCTTTGATAGGTCCCTCTGAGAAAGCAAAGCTAGCCAACCACGGTGCTCTTACATGGGCCAATGAGGTCGTGCATACTTCTTTGAAGGTATGATGCAAGTTATCCTCTTTCATTTTCATATATGAAATTTACCATATCTTACTAATTTATTTCTTATAGATTAACCTTATAGGCATGGAGCTTATGAAGAGGC
>ML394260.1:0-47131 GCA_005239525.1 Nicotiana knightiana | reverse complement strand
CCCATTGACCCAGTCATAATTGAGTTCTGCCATTTTTTCAATATCTGCTTAGGACAAGTTGGTACGCTTGTGTGGCGAGTTGTCGCATGTCTTAGGAGTTTGACTTCTTTATCCTCGGTTCCTTTTACTTTCAATCATCTTATTCATCTCTACTCTCCTACCTTATTTCGTGAAGGGGTTTTCACTCTGACTGCTAGAAGCAAAAGAGTGCTGGTAACCCCTGGAGATGNTTTGGTTCCCCCCCCCCCCCCCCTTTTTTTACTTTGTATCAATTGGTGGTTAACCCCAGTCCCATCGGAGGTAAATTTGGATTTCTTTAAAGTCCCAAAATGACAACTTAGGAGCACCACAATGTATATAAAAAATTCATACGGCTAAATATAAGTTAATACTTAGTTTTAGCCATTTTATTATATTAATGTTAGTTAGACTTTTGTCGAGTTTCTGTTTCACTCTTTAGGTCTTTTGCATGCTTCATATTTTGAGGTTTTAGTTTTGNTTCCCTGAGAAGTGGAATCGCGCACGTGAGTATGCTTTAGCTCACATTTATTTACTTTTTCTCATTTTGACATGAGATGTTTTATTAACACCGTATCTGTTTTTTCTTCTCTCAGCAATCATGAATACTATTGAGAATGTCTTTGGTATTCGTGATTAGGTAGAAAAATTGTTGTATGTTGCTCCTTCAGAAGAGAGATTTTGGAAGTACCTCGCTGGGAGGTATGGTTGGCATGTAAAGACCCACGTAAGTGAAGCTCTCGTTCGTGCTTCTTTCCTTACTCGAGTCCCTTCTTTCTTTGTCGTTTAACTTTTTCCCTTTTAATAGGGTTCTCTGCTCGTGANATGACATTTTACATGTGTTTGGTTATCATCTAAAACTCATGTTTGCAACTGTTTTTGTTTAACAGATTTGATGTACTCTTGTATTTCGTAACTGTTTTCCATAAGTAACAGTTTTTCAATATTAATATAAAGAAACAACTACTTTTTACTAGTAACAGTTTTTATAAAGATAGGGGTTTTTACCCGCAACTGTTTTTTGAAACAGTTTTCTAATAAGTACGAGGGAAATGTTTTATTATTCGTAACTGTTTTTATTTGATAAAAGTTTCTTGAACTAATACAAGGATTTAGATCTTTCATCCATAACTGTTTTATTTGAGAACAGTTTTTTGAAGGAGTACATTGATGATAATCTTTTCCCCCTAACTGCTTTTGTTACAACAGCTTTGAATAAGTATAAAGATGTACATTTCTTTCTCGTGACTAATATTTTGCCTTTCAACCTGAACATGTTCAAAGGTTTTTTCTTTTTGCATTAGGCTTTGTATTTGGATGGCTCTTTTGATTTTATTCGATTCTGCTCGTGTCACTTGTCTCGTTGGGTAGATGGGTCTTCAGGCTCGAGGTTTTGACTTTCTCATAGTCTTCTTTACTTCGTCTTAGCCTTTCATACTGTATAGTCCCCCAAGTGTTTGAGCTTTGAAGAATGAAATCTTGAGCACTTGATTATTCCTTCCTTATGGTCCTTTTTCTACTTCAGATACAATGCTATTACTAAAGTCAGCAACAAAATCAGCTAGTATTTGAGACTTAATTGCAGTCCTAGGCTGATACATTATTTCATGCTCACTTAATTCTATGGCCCACTTGGCTAATCTTCCTGACAATTCATGTTTATGTAGAATATTTTTTAAAGGATATGAGTTTACAACGGTGATTGGGTGGCATTGAAAATATGGTCGTAATTTTTTAGATGCCATTATTAAAGCTAAGGCTAACTTTCCCAGATGTGGATATCTAGTCTCAGCATCTAGCAAAGTTTTACTTACATAATAGATAGGTGATTGTTTAGCTTTTTCTTCTCTTACCAGTACTGCACTTACAGCAATTTCTTAGACAGCCAGGTAGATGTACAATCTTTCCCCTTCTTTTGGCTTTGAAAGCAATGGCGGTTTCGATAGATAAATCTTCAGATTTTTGAGGGCTTGCTGACATTCTTCAGTTCATTCAAACTGATTCTGCTTTTTGAGAATTGAGAAGAATTTAAAACTTTTTTCAGAAGACTTAGAAATAAACCTTCCTAAAGCTGCTATTCTCTGTGTTAGTCTTTGAACTTCCTTTTTATTTGTTAAAATATCAGGTATTTCCTGTATAGCTTTAATTTGAGTGGGATTTACCTCTATTACTTTGTTCGATACAAGGAAACCCAAAAATTTACCTGATTGCACTCCAAAAGCGCATTTCTCTGGATTTAGCTTCATATTGTACCTGCGTAAAATATCAAAAGCAGTAGAGAGATGCTGGAAATGGTCTTGTGCTTGTGTATTTACCAACATATCATCAATATAGACTTCCATCATCTTTCCAAGATGTTCTTGGAACATTTTAGTCACTAACCTTTGATAGGTGGCCCTAGCGTTTTTAATCCAAAAGGCATAACTTTATAACAGTAAGTCCCCCCTCTTTGTAATGAACGAAGTTTTTTCCTTATATGAGGGATTCATTTTAATCTGATTATAACGAGAATATGTATCTAAGAAGCTCAATAATTCATGACCTGTTGTGGCATCAATCATTTGATCTATATGTAGCAATGGGAATGAATCTTTAGGGCATGCTTTATTTAAGTCAGTATAATCTACGCATACTTTCCACTAGCCATTCTTTTTAGGTAATACCACGGTGTTTGCTAGCCAGTTAGGGTACGTTACCTCTCATATCGAACCAATCTTCAAGAGTTTCTGTACCTCTTCGTCGATCACTTGGTTCTTGAATGGTCCTTACTTTCTTTTCTTCTACTTAACAGGTATAAAGGATAGATCTTCATTTAGTTTATGAGTCATCACTTCTGGTGGGATGCCTGCCATATCTGAGTGGGACCACACAAAGCAGTCTGTGTTAGCCTTTAAATAATCAATTAACTTACCTCTTCGAGAGGGGCCTAGCCTCGTGCCTATCTACACTTTCTGCTCAGGCTTTTGTTCAGATAATGGAACAGCTTCGAGCTCGTCCGTAGTTGTTTTGATGTTCTCATATTCCTCCGATTCACGAATGACGTCCGGTCTGGAATCTGCATCTGTGTGGTATAGTACACCTTCTGTGGTAACTTGATTCTCCTTCTCGTAAGTATTTTCTTTCGCACCTGTTTCAGCAATAATACCTTCCATACCTATTTGGGTAGTAATTTCTTCCATGCCTGTTTGGGCGGTGTTCCTGCTTGGGAGATTCCCTTATCTTGTAATTCTTACACCTCTATTTTCTTGTTGCAGTGTACCATAGGGTTTATATTTCTTGCGGTCTGTTGATCGCCTTTGATTTGTTGAATCCCTTATTCATAGGGGAGTTTAATTACCTTATGCAACGTGGAGGGTATCGCTTTCATGTCGTGGATCCATGGCCTTCCCACGATCACGTTATAAGCCATGTCAGTATCGATGACTTGAAACCTGGTACTTTTGATCACCCCCTCAGCATAAGTGCTAAGCTCACGTTGTGCCGATGTTCGTTGTCGAATTCACACCAGTGATCTAGGTTCCTTCTACTTTGATTTGACCGCATCTCTTTGGGCCACTTAACCTTGTCTCCCATGTTCCTCAATATTGAGACAAGTTCAGTAGTACTTACATTAAAGGTATGATCCCAAATTTGAGTATTACCCCTAGGTCGTTTATCTCGATCTTTTCTGGATCTAGACGAGGATAAGACTACGTCTATTCCTTGTGGTCTATAGTCCGACCTAGTATTTTTGAACCTGGGGCGAATATCGCGTCCTGAGGGTCCTAAGTAAGGATCGTACCTATTTTTACCTGATCTTCTATCTGATTCAGAATGTCTGGATCTAGAATGATCTTCATCTCTAGAACGAGCAATGGTATCTTCTTCTATTCTGAGTTTAGTAATGTACCTGTTATATACATCGTTCCATGTTGTAGTGGAGAATTCTCTTAGACTTTCCTTAAGTCGTCTCGTGGCTTCTGAGCTTTTATAGTTTAAGTTGCTTGCAAATGCCATGGCTTCCCAATTATCAGGCACCCTAGGTAACTGCATTCTTTCTCGTTGAAACATGTCTACAAACTCATGGAGTAGTTTCGTGTCTCCTTGTTTTATTTTGAATATGTCTTCCATTCTCTTCTCAACATTTTGTGCACCAGAGTGTGCTTTTATAAACGAATCTGCAAGCTCAGCAAAAGAGTCAATAGAATTTTCAGGGAGAAAAGAATACCAGGTTAGGGCCCCTTTGGTAAGCGTTTCCCCAAATTTTTTGGCAAGGACTGATTCAATCTCTTGTTTTATTAAGTCATTGCCTTCTACCCCAGTAGTGTAAGCAGTCACATGGTCACGTGGTTTTTCAACGCAAAGAAGGAAACCAGAAGTTCTGGTTTCTCAAGCTTTGCTCTGAGGGCTCCGAAACTCACCTGAGCAACTCGGGACCCCGTCCAAAGGCACCAACAAGTCTGAAAACATGATACGGACCTGCTCGAACTCTCGAAACGTTAAAGAAAAAATGGAACTAAGAATAGCAACCTAAAACCAAATTGAATCAAAATATGAACTTCAAGTTTCCAAATTGCTCTGAACGCGCCGAATCATACTTAGACTACTCGAAATGACACCAAATTTTGCGGGCAAGTCTTAAATCATCATACGGAACTAATACCAGTCTCAGAATACCATTCATATCTCGATATCACCAAAACCTACTCCGAACCAAATTTAAAGGACTTCAAAACCTTCAAACAACCAACTTTCGATATTAGGCACTGAAACGCTCCTGGGTCATCCAAAACCTGATCTGAGCATATGCCCAAGTCTGAAATCATCATATGAACCTGTTGGAACCGTCAAATCCTGATTCTGAGGTCGTTTGCTCAAAATGTTGACCAAAGTCAAACTTAGCCCTTTTACCCAACCTTAAGGAACTAATTGTTCCGATTTCAACCCGAACCCTTTCAAATCCCAAACTAACCATCCTCGTAAGTCATAAAACAGTAAAAGAACATACGGGGAGTCTTATTTAGGGGAACGGGGTTATAAAAAGCAAAATGAATGGTCGGGTCGTTACATTCTCCACCTCTTAGACAAACGTTCATCCTTGAACAGGTCTAGAATCATACCTGGAGTGCTGAATAAGTGTGGGTATCTGCTCCACATGTCCTCCTCGGAATCCCAATTCGCCTCCTCGACTGGTTGTCCCCTCCACTGGACCTTTACCACAGAAATCCTCTTGGTTCTCAACTAGCGATCATGCCTATCTACAATGGCAACTATCTCCTCTTCATAATACATGCTCTCATCTAACTGAATCGTGATGAAGTCTAACATATGTGACAAGTCGGCATGGTACCTCCGGAGCATAGACACGTGAAAGACCGGATGAATTCCCGATAGGCTGGGAGGAAAAGCTAGCTCATAAGCAACCTCTCTAACTCGTCTCAACACCTCAAATGGGCCTATAAACCTTGGGCTCAACTTTCCCTTCTTACCAAATCTCATGATCCCCTTCATCGGCGAGACTTTCAAGAGAACCTTCTTGCCTACCATAAATGATAAATCACGCACCTTCTGGTCCATGTAACTCTTCTGTCTAGGCTGTGTGAAGCCGCTCCTGAATCAACTTTACCTTTTCCAAGGCATCCTTCACCAAGTTGGTACATATAACTTAGCCTCTCTGAGATAAAACCACCCGATGGGAGAACGACATCGCCAACCATATAAAGCCTCAAATGGAGCCATATCGATGTTGGACTAGTAACTGTTGTTGTAAGAAAACTCGGCCAAAGGCAAGAATCGATCCCACTGCCCTCCAAAGTCAATCACACATGCTCTGAGCATGTCCTCCAAGATCTGAATTATCTGCTCCAACTGCCCGTCGGTCTGTGGATGAAATGTTGTCCTGAGCTCTACGCGAGTCCCCAACTCACTCTGTACTGCTCTCCAGAAATGTGAAGTAAACTGAGGACCTCTGTCTAATATGATGGAAACAGGCACACCATGCAGCCGAACTATCTCCTAAATATAAATCTGGGCTAATCTCTCGGAAGTATACATAGTCATCACATGAATGAAATATGCCGACTTGGTCAATCTATCTACAATGACCCAAACTGCATCAAAATTCCAAAAGGTCCGCAGCAACCCAACTAGGAAGTTCATAGTAATGCGCTCCCACTTCGACTCAGGTATAGTCATCTGCTGAAGTAGGCCTCTTGGCCTCTGGTGCTCATGCTTAAACTACTAAAAATTTAAGCATCTAGCTACATACTCAACTATGTCTTTCTTCATCCACCTCCACCAATAATGTTGTCTCAGGTCATGATACATCTTCGTATCACCTGGATGAATGAAATATTGAGCACTGTGCGCCTCCTCTAGGACCCTCTCCCTCAAGCCATCGACATTAGGAACACATAGACGACCCTGAAGTCGTAGAACACCATCCTTGCCAATAGAAACCTCCTTGGCCCAACCCTGTAGTACCGTCTCTCTAAGAACCATCAAATGCAGATCATCAAACTGTTGAGCCTTGATCTGCTCTAATAGTGAAGACTGGGCAACAGTGCATGAAAGAACTCAATTGGGCTCTAAAATATCCAACCTTACAAGTCTGTTAGCCAAGGACTGAATGTCTGAAGCTAGTGGCCTCTCCTCTGCTGAAATGAATGCCAAGCTAACCATACTCTCTACCTTCCTGCTCAAGGCATCCCCGACCACATTCGCCTTGCCCGGATGATAAAGAATGGTGATGTCATAGTCCTTCAGTAACTCAAGCCACCTACGCTGCCTAAAATTGAGATCCATTTGCTTGAACAAATGCTTCAAGCTGCGATGATCAGTGTAAACCTCACAGGACACCCCATAAAGATAATGCCTCCAAATCTTAAGAGCATGAACACTTGCAGCCAACTCCAAATTGTGCACAGAATAATTCTTCTCATGGGGCATCAGCTTACGTGAAGCATATACAATAACTCGCCCCTTCTGCGTTAATACACAAGCCAAGCCAACGCGTGAAGCGTCACAATACACAGTATACATCCCCGAACCGGAAGGCAACACTAGGACTGGTGTTGTAGTCAAAGCCGTCTTGAGATTCTAAAAGCTCGTCTCACACTCGATGGACCAACAGAACTGAGCACCCTTCTGGGTCAATCTAGTCAAAGGTTCTGCAATAGATGAGAAGTCCTCTACAAACTGACGGTAATAACCTGCTAACCCCAAGAAGCTTCTGATCTAAGTCGCCAAAGTGTGACGAGGCCAACTCTGAACTACCTAAATCTTCTTGGGATCCACCTTAATGCCCTTGTTTGATATAACATGCCCCAGTAATGCTACAGAATCTAGCCAAAACTCACACTTGGAGAACTTAGCATATAAATTCTGGTCCTGCAAAGTCTGAAGTACCACTCTCAAATGATGCTCGTGCTCCTCCATGCTACGAGAGTAAACAAAAATATCATCAATGAAGACAATAACAAATGGATCAATATAAGGCCTGAACACCCTGTTCATCAAATCCATAAATGTCGCGCATTAGTCAAGCCGAAAGACATCACTAGAAACTCATAGTGGCCATATCTAGTACCGAAAGCAGTCTTCGGAATATCTGAGTCTCGAATCTTCAACTGATGGTACCTCGATCTCAAGTCGATCTTAGAGAACACCCTAGCACCCTACAACTGGTCAACCAAATCATCAATATGTGACAACGGGTACTTGTTCTTAATGGTGACTTTGTTCAACTGGCGGTAATCAATACACATCCACATAGTCCCATCTTTCTTCTTCACAACTAATACTGGTGCACCCCAAGGTTATACACTCGGCCTGACGAACCCTTTTTCTAGCAACTCCTCAAGCTATTCCTTCAACTCCTTCAATTCTTTTATGGTACGGTGGGATAGATATAGGTTGGGTACCTGGAGCCAAGTCAATACATAAATCGATATCACAATCTGGTGGCATGCTTGGAAGGTCAAAAGGAAACACATCGGAGAACTCCCGAATTATTGGTGTTGAATCAATCGCTGGAGAGAATCTGCGGTAGTATCTCGAAAATATGCTAGATAAGTCAAACAACCCTTCTCGGCCATGTGTCGAGACTTCATGAAAGAGATAACCTGACTAGATACTAACCAACGAACCCTTCATCGCTAAGGTAACAGTCTTGGCATGGAAATCAAGAATGGCGTGATATGGGGATAGCTAGTCCATGCCCAGGATGACCTTAAAGTCGGTCATATCAAGCAACAGAATATCCACTCTAGTCTCATATCCACAAAATATAACCACACAGGACTGATAGATCCGATCCACAATAATAGAATCGCCCACGGGAGTGGACACATAAACAGGAGTACCCAAGGACTCACGAGGAATATCCCGAATAGGTAGACCCTAGATCAAATAGTACTGAAGCATCTCTAACGCATGCAGAAATAATACATGTGATCATGGCATCTGAGGCCACTGCATCTGGTCTGGCCAGAAAAGCATAGAACTTGGGTTAAGCGCCACCTGGTTGGCCTCCACCCGTTTGGCCTCCACCTCTAAGATGGCCCTTACCCACCTACCCTCCACCTCTAGGCGGTCGGACGACTGGCGGGACAGCTGGTGCTGTAATCATGGGTTGTTGTCCCTGATGTATTGCCTTGCCCCGAACCCTGGGGCGAAATCATCACACATGACTAAGATCCCCACACTCAAAAAAACCTCTCGCCGCGGTGATCTGCTACCCTGAGGTCTGACCCTGGTAGCATGAATACCCACTGGAAAAACCCTGAATGGCTGGTGGGCGGCATGAACTCTCTGTCATGGCGCTAAAATAGGCACTGGGAGAACTCTGATGGCCTGAGTACCCACTGGGAGAACTCTGAATAGCTGGAGGGCGGTAAGAAATCTCTGTCACAACACTGAAATATGGTCGAATTGGAGCACCCATTTCTTAGAATTATTACAGCAAAAAAAAAAAAAAGTGGTACTAATTTTCCATAGATAACATTCTTATCCCCATTTATCATATCTTGACACTTCCTCCCCCTGATCAAATTTGTTTGTTAGTTCTATCAATTCGACGGTCAAATGTGCCACAATTATTTTTTGGCAGAATACATCGGTAGGCCATCAAACTTGTCGTCACTTTTCACTTTGACACTTTTTCTTGAGTATGTTCCACCTGAACCCCATAACAAGGTTACTAATGTGCCACTTAGACACAAAAACACATGGGGAACCATGCGTGGGAATCACATATGTGTAGCGCATGAGGGCTCTAAAAAAAGCTGAGATGGACTATTCCAACAGTAATAAACCCCACCCACATTATTTTTTCTTGTTTTTAACCCCTTTCTCCATTGTTATCTTCTCCCAAGCCCTAAAAAAGCCCTAATTTCTCTCCATTTCAATTGAGCTAAATTATTCATCGAGAACTGAAAATCGGAGCTTTTTTTTTCAATTTGAACAACTCCATCCTCCTTAGTCGAATTATTTACGTAATCTCTCCTGCTACATCTCTTAATTTATGTTCGAACAATGTCTCAAAATACCGAAATTGTTGAATAGTGTCGATGTGGTCGTCCATGTGAAATGAAAATTTCACGGAGTGCTGCTAACCCAGGAAGAAGTTTCTTTGTATGAAAAATTGGAAAAGTAAGCCTATTCCTTAACAAATTCTTTATATGAATTTTCTGCCATTAATTTATATCAATTTTTTTTTTGAAGGACAATGGTGGATGTAAATATTTTAGATGGTTTGAAGACGAGTTTCCTGAGCAAGCGAATAGAGTTATATGGGGTTTGTTAAAGAGAGTGAAGGCATTTGATTAAGAGAGAGATCAAGCAAAAAAATGGAGGAACACAGTGATGTTTGTTGTTGTTGTGGCGTTAATGATATGGCTTTATTCATGTTCTTGCTCATGTTGATGGATTGAACCTTATTGATGGACTGAACCAAGTTTCTGGGAAAACGCAATTGTAATTTAGGCGAGTTAACTGGGGAAAATGTAATTGTAATCTGGGAAAATGTTCTGGCTCTAATTTTGTTCATTGTTGTTGTACTTGGGATTGTAGGGATCATATTTGTGTAATTGATACTCCAAAATCAATGCAATGTATCTTTGTTTCTGTCTTACTTTATTGCTTAAAATTGGTGTTGCAAATACTCTATGTAGAGAAGTAGTGGAACAATTCTGCCAAAAGCTACTTAGTGCAACAAACTACACTCAACACTTGAGTAAGTTTTTAACAAAAACTACATTCAACAAAAGAAGTTTTGTCTATTACATAAAAGTGCAGCATAAACTTGAAGAAGTGTTGCCTATTATATAAAGAAGTTTTTTAACAAAAACTACATTCAACAAAAGAAGTGTTGCCTATTACATAAAAGTGCAGCATAAACTTGAAGAAGTGTTGCCTATTACATAAAGAAGTTCTACCTATTACAAAATAAGTGTTTCCTATTACATTCAACTTGAAAAAGTGTTGCTGGTCACTATTTGTTTTTGGCTAGTTTATCCACGATCACTTGAGAGTTGAAGACTGAGATGGTGCTTGTGTTCCAACTTGGTTCCTTATCGTTGCACTCATTTGCTGTAGTTGCGAAGTAGTAATTTCATATCTCTCATTCCACCTAAGTCCTGGCAGCCTAATTCCATCATCCAGATTCACATTTGTGCTGCTCCTTACTCTAGTCCCATAGTTGACAACCCTTTTACTTGACAAACCAGGCTGCAATTGGCATAAATAAGAAAGCCAATCAGAAACCTAAGTAACCAGGCTAAAATAACTATAAACCAGGATGCAAAGCCAATCAGAAGCCTTATATTAAGTATTGTCCTTCCAGTCTCTGTGTTAGTGTAGCATCAAATCCAATAGTCCTTGCCCTTTTTTCTCCTGAAGTAGCAGATGATTCTGGAGGTTCCCTTCCCCTTTTCCCAGCAGAAGAAGATCCTCTTGCTGCTTTTGGTTTTGGGGATCTTCCCCTAGGAGCAGTTTGAGGGAGTGCATCTGGAAATGCACCTTTTGTAGGTCTAATAGCTGCACTTGGTGCCTTTGCTCTTTTCTTGGGAACAGTTGTTGTTGTGTCATCACAGACTGAACTCCTTTGAGTTGGTTGACTTGATTGAGTTCCTTGTGCTTCTTGTCTACTTGAAGACCCTCCAGGTGCACTCTAAAATGAATATATACATACAATTAATTTAAGCTTAAATAATTAATATAAAGCTAGATAAAAACATATCATACCTTTACTCTACATGTTTTTTTGTTGTGGCCTACTTGATGACAATGTGAACATGTCATCTTGACTCTTTTTTTGGACACCTTTCCCCATCTCTTCTTAGGTTTATTCATGTCCTTCCTTCTATTTTTTGGGGGTCTGCCTGGCATTGGCTTTGGGGCTGGTGGTTCAATGGTAGGATTATTACTCTCAGGACACATATTCAGGTTAGGAATTGGTTGAATGAAATGTTCATAAGCCTTCAGAAATGTTTCCTTTGTGTACCAATGCTCCACATGTTGATCTGGATCATCTTGTATGTGATAGTATGCACACACAACATGTTCACATGGTATTCCTCTCAACCTCCAAAGTCTACAACTACAAGTCTTCATCCTAGTGTCAACTATAAACCTCAAATCTCCTTTTTGACTTCAAACCAATCCTGCCCATTCCATATAACTAAACACTCTCTAGCCAAATCCTTATTTTCTTCTAAGGTTAGCCTAGCCATAGGTGATATATCTGAAATCCAAGTTTCAGTAAATTTTATCATATCAACCTGTCTAGACATGATCTTATGCATAATCTCCTCTAACATGGTAATAATACTTTTGTAGCAGCCAATATCCATTAATTAAATATCTCACACATGTTATTCTCTACAATGTCACACCTGGAATGTTCTTGGAAGAATGCCCTACACCATGACTCTCTTGGGTACTTCATCATATCTTCACAGATAGTAGAGCCAAGTTTCCTCATTTTTGCAACTTCATTGTTGTACTTGAACATATAACTGGCTTTGCAACCCTCCAGAATTGTTTCCTCCTTTCTTCTCCCTTCCATTTCTTAGACCAGTTAGACCATATGTGCCTTGCACACATTCTTTGTTCTGTCAATAGGTAATAACTCCTTAACTGATATCAAAAGACCCTGCAAAACAGTATATACAAACAACATTAGAATTAAACTATGAATCAAAACAGTATATACAAAATAGTTTACCTTTTGCATATCCGACATTACTGTTAAACCATGTCCTTTACCAATTTGCAAATCTTCTTTCAAGTGACTGAGGAACCAACTCCATGAATGTTTAGTTTCATGGTGTACAACAACCCAAGCAATAGGAAATATTTGTTGGTTCCCATTTCTTCCCACAACCACTAGTAATTCACCCTTGCAGCTTCCCTTTAGGAAACAACCATCCAAACCAATGATGTTCACACATCCTTCTAACCAACCTTTCTTGAGTGCATCAAAATATACATAGAAGTACTGAAATAGGTTTTTACCAGGCTCAGACTCTTTGTCAATTTTCACAAAACAGGAACTGCCAGGATTGGTTTCCTTAATATTGTCAGCATAGTCACACAATCTGGCAAACTCCATCTTCCAATCCCCCATAAACTTTTTCAGAACAATCTGTTTGGCTCTATAAGCTATAGTTTTTCCAATATACAATCCCAACCTCTCCCTAACTAGTTTTTGAATTTCTCAGATTCTCATATAAGGAGCAACAATAAGTTCTTTCTTGAATTTGTTGGCAATATATTTTGAATTACACATCTTGTTAGTGTTTAGTGGTTGACATTTATGAATAGGATGGTACTTTTTGATCATGAATTCACCAGAATCTCTATCAACTGAAGCATACAACTCCCACTTGCATTTTTTCTTATTTACACTTCACTCTTACTCTACCCTTTTCATTTGGTTTAAGCTTTAACTGAACTTTATACTCTATTGCATAATCAGCCACTACTCTTCTAAACTCTCCAACATTCTTAAATATCATTCCCAACTCAAAAATTGTCACTTCACAGTCAGTGTCATATCTAACCTTTGTGTTCTTTCTTCTACTTGGAAGGTCAACATCAGGCTGAAAATCCACCTCTACCTCTTCATCAGTATCATCACTGCCACAATTAGAACTGTCGATGAACTCCTCATCACCTCCTAATCTGCCAACATATTTCCCTTTCTTGTTAATTCCTATATCTTCAAAACCTCTATCAATTCCAGCTTCCCATACATGCACACTAGTAGTTTCAGGTTGTTTCTTCCTTCTGGTAGCATTCTTTTTAGTTATTCTCTCATTTCTAAAGATCTAGCCTCTTCATCAACTTCACTATCATCCTCATCAGGAAGTTCTCCAAGATCTTGCTCACTACTAGCTACCTCTTCTTCATTAGCCCCTTCTCCACCATTTAGGTTCTCTACACTAGCAACTTCCTCTTCTAAATTAACACCACTAGCAGCAGCTCCTTCCCCACCAATTACAGTATCATGTGGAGGTTGTTCACTTGGTTGTGGTCCATTTATACTGATTTCACCATCTTCTGTTGTTGCCCTAGTTGGATTATTAATTGTGTTGTTACTTTCTTGAACAGCCTCTGGCCCACATAAATACCCAATTGGAACCACGCTATCAGGAATGATCTCAACAACATGTGAAATGTATAAGTCTAAAATACCCTCCTTACAGTAACAAGCAATATTATATAGTTGTTCATTATTTTCAATCAATACAAATTCTTTGGACTTAGGGTTAAAGACATAAAACTCCCCAATAGTTGCATTACCCAATGCCCTTGTGTAATATTGAAGTTCAAACAAGGAGAAATGGTCTTTGTCAAAATAAAACTCATTTACCTCTATATTAGTGACATATTTCGCACCTGGAGATTCGGTAAAGATTTCACCATGGTGAAAGCGGACAAGAATGTATTCGTCCACTGACATGGTTTTAATCTAAAGTGAACAAAAAAAAGCAACATGTGAGCACAGTCAACAAGATTCGACAAAGAGAAATGAAAAACCTATTTTTGTATCTACAATTTCCAAAAATACCATTACTAACAAAAAACCCTAATAAATAACTAAAATCTCTGTAAAAGATTAACTTGAACATACCAAAAAGAGTAATTTGATCTCTTCCTTGACCTTCTTGTTGATGGAGCAATCGATTTTGGAAGGAGAAGATGATAGAGGGAGACGGTGGAGACGGTAAATGAGATTAGGTTTTTTACTGTCGGATGTAACGATTAAAGGTAATTAAATGGGTTGGGTCTTTTAATTTTTAATCCGATCTATTTGAGTTGGATTTACCCGGTACACATGGATCTTACGTGGACAATAAATCCACATGTAAGTGTTGTTATTCGTCGGCTATTACACGTTAGCGGCGCTTATATACACGCGCTTGACTTATAGTGGCCCGTGATTTTTTTTTTTTTGTGTCTAAGTAGTACAGTAGTAACCTTGTTATGGGGTTCAGGTGGAACATAATCAAGAAAAAGTGTCAAAGTGAAAAGTAACGACAAGTTAAAGAGTCTGTCGATGTATTTTTTGCCTTTTTTTTTTAATAGTGATTTTTCATATTATGAAATGATAAACGTTTCACTAATTCCCCCATCTTATTGATATTATCTCAATATGAAGAATTTATACATATCCAGTTTGATTAGAATAATTAGGCAAGCTACTGCTCGAAAAGCAAAACGTGATAAGACAATTTGGTATGATGTATTTAACAAAAAACCAAGATTTGCTTCAGTCCTCCAACCATGTGCATGGGGAGAGCTTTTTTGTCAGACTTACAGATGTATTTATTTTAAGTTATTAAGTATAGAGAACAGAAGAATCAACCATTCACATAACCCAAAAAAGGGGTCATTTTAATTGACTAGTAATATATGAAAGAATATTTTTACTTTCCAATTAAATAAATTGCAAAAAGGTAAAGACAATAACTGGAATGTCAGCCAACCATACTCATACTCAACATAAAATAACTCAAGAAAAGGAGAGTAGAAGAATATAATTCTTAGATCAACCTTAATCAATGTTATCTTGGGAAATTTATTATTAGTAAAGTAAAGAGTTGGATATTCAACAAATTCTCATTGTCTTTTCTATCAAAAGAAGCAAAGAGACCACAAGAGAGAAAAACATTAAACCAAAAAAGAGATAACATATATGAGCACAAGAAAATTAGGGCAAAGCTTGTCACTAGTAGTAGTTATACCCTTGGCCACCATAAAAAATTATGGTAGAATGAATAGGATTACTCTATCTTTAACAAGAGGTTTTCGATTTAAGTTTGGATATAAAAAAATTCTAAAAGAAAATGTTGCTCCTTTTAATGGGTATTCGGGATATAAATTCGGATTAGTCATTAGTCGGACCTTAATGCGGATATAGAACATTGCATAACTAATTATATTACCCTTGGCCATGTCCACCCCCAAACATTCTTAGGGCCCGTTTGGCCATGAATTTTTTTAAAAAAAATTTCAAATTTTTCTTACTTTTTTTTAAATTAGTGTTTGACCATAAAAATTTTAATTTTCACTTGAAGTGAAATTTTGAAAACTCCGAAAAGTTATTTTTCAAAATTTTCACTTTAGATCACTCACAAAAACTCAAAAACAATCCAAAATTATATTCATGTCCAAACACAACCCTAATTTTTAAGTACCATTTTCACTCGATTTTTTTTTTTTTTTTTTTTTTTTTTTTTTTTTTTTTTTTTGAAATTTTACATTTCTTATGTCCAAACGCGCACTTAGGTTTACAGGGCACTTCATAGAACATGTAAATGCAAGAATGTTGCCCAAAATGCAAAATGGAGTCTTGAAAAGGAAAAAAAAAATGTCTTGAGAAAAGGAAATATCCTGGTAACCCTAGTGGGACACAAAGAAAACATAGGGATTGGACCACAAAAGACCAATGGAATAAAGTGGAAATACATGATTCAAAGTTTGCCATCCCCCCAAGTGATTTAGGTCTTATAGGCATTACTCTTGGAAGAGATAGGATATAAGGTGACATTTAGGGGCTCAAAGCATTACTTCACTCTCCCAATAAGGTATTGTTCCTAAAATAACATAGTACAAATTATTCAACTTTTACACCCGCAAAATTTACACTATTAAGTCATTTAAACGTTAACTATATGTAAGTAACAATTCATAAAACTTGATATTAATAACTGAAAAATAAGACTATTTGTCTGCTACAACATGTTAAAATACATTAATAGTGTAAAATAGTTTTACATTATTTGTGCATATATATATATGAAAGGCTATATATCCTTTGTAATTTGTAGCAAGCAAATAAAAGGTTATCTCCAATTGTTTTGGCAAGTGTAAACTTTAGGCGACGGTCTAGTAAAAAGCAGTACCTTTGAACGTGGATGATATCATTTGGTTTGAAAGATGAATTGGTTAAAATATCACAATTACAAGTTAATCATTTTGATTCTTAAACTGATAAGATTGCTGATATAACCTAAGCAAGAAGATGTAAGGAGTAACGAGGATACCTTATTTCATAAGTTATACATTTTTCTTGAACAGTTAACACCTTGTGAGACAAAAATGAGTTATCACACTAATCTATTTCCACTTTAATCACCTACGCAATGGCGGGATAGTGAAAAGAGTTAAAAGAAATTAGGGATAGTGAGAACCGAAGAAAATAACTTTACAAAGATTTTGAACCACCTTGATCAATGTGCTACGTCTTTGAATTGTGTCAAGGAAATTCAAAATATAAATATAGAGGCAAATCGGATTTTACCTCATCTATATAGTGTAACTTTCATGTGAAGAAGGGTGAACCCCCTTCCGCTCCCACAAATCCGCCCCTACACCTATGCATGTATTTCATGGTGTAGCCTTGCGGTTGATAAAGTTAAAAAAAATTTGTACTAATGAAAAATAATATGTATTTAATGAAATAATTAAGGTGCGTGTAAGCTGGGATAATGCAACTATATTGTATCCCACTATATTATAGCAAAAACTTTAATAGTAGCTAAAATCACAGTAATTATTACTAGTAGGGAGTAGCTAGGCCAGATTTATTTATTTTTCCCGATTCATTATTAGGTAACCATGATTTGCAAAGTAATTATTCAAGTAAAAACTAGAGAAAATGCCAGACGTATAAAAGTATAAAGTCCCACATAGATAATTATTTTGCTAGACGTAGAGAAATACAACTTCTTACCTAAAATTTAGAATAATGGTATTAATGTTTACGCATGCTTATGCAAAGTCAATAATTCCCATTGTTATTTTAAATTGATGACATGCAAATCTACCAAATAAATATTTTTAAGAGTTATTAAAGCTTATATATATATATATAGTATTTTTCTCGAAGAGCAGATTTAAACTCTGTTGACTTGAGTACTAAAATTTAAAGCATAGCAAAGTGCATATTGCTTATGCTGTTGTATCTTTTTAAAAATTAAGTGCCCGTTTGGACATAATTTTTCTTTTTTCTTTTTCCCAAATAAAGTTCACTTTTTTTTTCGAAATCATCGTTTGTTCATAAAATTTTTAATTTTTACTTGAAAATGTATTTTAAAAATTTTCAAAAATTTAAAAAAACTCCAAGAAAAGGGTAATTGTGGTAAGACAAAATCCTGACAGCGACTCCCACTAGGGGCAACTCCCCTTGATGACTACAACCTCTGTATAAACCTCTGACCTTCGCATTAAAAAGAAGAGGAAAAAAAAGAAAAAGAAAAAAGAATTACTAACTTTGAGGTCCCCCAATTTTCATGACACCACCAAAAGCAAAAAGAGGTTGCTTTACAAATAAACTACCTCCTCCTCAATATATATTTCTTAGTAATTGAATTTAAATATATTACTACTTGTTAATGTTGTTAGTATAGTTTAGCTTAAGTTTACTAGAATGCTGAAGTTTTGCGTGATTGCATTTGTTACTTCAGCCCTGTATGCTGAAGTTATGCGCAAAAGCGGATACAAATATAATTTTTTTTACAAAGCGGGTATAAGTTAAAACGTGACACAAAAAATGAGTACGGATACAAAAGCTCCCCATTTAAGCCAATTGGTCCATCCGATATTATTTTTATAGTAAAGATATTTTTGATACATTACTAAAATGCGATAACGACTTCATAAAAAAACCAATATTACTTGAATGATTATCAAGTTTTGTGAACTTCATAAAAAAACTATTTCATTGTGTTAAACTAAATATTTTGCATTATTCTTGGCATAATAAAGAGTTGCGAAAATCTACTTACCGTGTTTTATTACGTATAACCTGTTTTAAGAAAAATCTTCTTTAAATAGTTCAGCTACAGATATTGATATATGTTTTTGCTTTTAAACTGTTTTTTACTTTTGCTTCAAAAGACAAATAATATGGGCCACAAAGTAGTAATATACAGACATATTTAATAAATAGCTATATACTTTTTATATTATCTTTGCTATAGTTCATTTTAGATTAATTAATTGTTGGTTGTTACGACCTTCGGTCCATAATAAGTGATTTTTTGACCATTTTATTTTATCCCAAATAAGTATTATTTTACATAATCAAGAAGGAAGTAGTTTTATTTTATCAAAATTAACCCTAATTTACATGTTCTAATGTGTCAATGTAATAATTAATTAAAGGCAATTTACTAAATATAACTTTTTATCAAAAAGGCGAAATGGTCTCGTGGCCACTTAAACTTGTACTAGATTTTAAAACCGATATATAAACTTTTGATTTTCCCATATTAGCACTTGAACTCAACCAACTGAGTATAAATAAATTTTTTTGTCAGAGCGTGTAGTTCAATTGTTTGACAAGAAGAACACGTCAAATGGTAAGACCATTTATTTATTATTTTACATGTGTCATTTGATGCGTCCCGTTTTTTAAGACTAATTTATCCAAATTTCTTCCTTATTTTACTTCTTTCCCTATTCTTTTAGCGCCATTGTCGGGAAGAAATCTCAGTCATCACCCCACCAAATGATTCAATCAGCCATGAACTTTCATAAAATACATTCCAAAATCTTTCATTGCTATTAAAATTCATAAAATTCATACCCAAGTCAAAGACGGGTACTTGCTAAAATTTTGTCAAGGCAACAAAAGAGGTGGCGAGACTATGCTTGCTAAAATTTTGTCAAGGCAACAAAAGAGGTGGCGAGACTATGTCGAAGAAGGACATTAACGGTTAAATCAGAAAGAAAGAAGAAGTCAGACCCCGTAAGTAAAAATTTTCATCCAAAACTCAACAATTTTCGGATGGTCTTTCTCTTTTCTCTATTTGTTTTCCGGTATAAGATGGATACAAAAAGGAGAGATGGAGTTAATGTTATAGAAAGAATTGATAAAATTCATTTCCTTTCTTTGTTTTCCACCAGTGTTGCCTGGAATTTGGAACAAAAAAAGGAGGAGGCGGGGAAAGATTGGAGTGGAGAGAAAGAAAAGAAGGGGGAGGTGGGGGCGAACAACAATGGGGAAAGGGAAGAAGAAATAAAAAGGGGTGAAGGGAATAAGTTCTTTCTTTTACATTTATATTATATTTTTTTTTATTTAGATTTTTTTAAATCAAAATTATTGTAGTCACGCGCATAATTTACGTGACTTGCACACACATTGTCCACATCAGTTCTGTCACTGCCACATGTGTATAGTCAACGGTCAAATATGTTTATTAGTTATCAAATACGTAGGTTTAAGTGTTCAAATGGGAAGGATATAAATTCGTATATCGGCTTTACAAATGAGAGCAAGTTTAAATGATCACGAGACCATTTTACCTATTAAAAAAATCACTTATTATGGTTCGGGGAGTAATGTATATACTGTATACAGATGCCTTTTTTTTAATTAAATTTGTTTTCGGGAACAAAAGAGAATGTTAATCTGTTTTTTTCCTAAGCAGAAGCAAATTCCAAGATTCCATGTACAGTCCCAAGGCACAAAACACAAAAGCCCTGAGCCCCTGAATTTGAAAAAGACTAGCAAAAGCTGACAAGAAATTACCCCCCTATAGTGGTAAAACCGTAGTTCTCTACTAATTGCAAGCCTGTTTCTGTCAATTACTATATTCTTTCCCTCTTGTGTGTTTTAATCATAGCCAATTTTTTGCTGCACACTCCCCACCATTTTTTTTTCCAAGCAGAAGTGAGCAAATAGCAGAGTCAGCACTGAGAAAAATAAACACTGAAACACAACAGCACTACTTCAACTACAACTCAAACCATAACCTTCACAGAAAGCCTTTCTTTTTTTCCCAGAAACGCACACACACATACAGAGTGGTGACATAACAGTAGTACATACACCAGAAATTCTTTTTCCCACTCAAGATTCAAGAACTGTCTGAAAAGTTCTGATTTTTACTTCTATATACACTCAGTATTCATTTTTGGTTCAATTCTTTTTTGGGGGGTTTTCTGAAAAATGGAGAAAATTGTGGTTGTTGTTAACTGTGAGCTTAAAGCTTGTGATATTGTGTAGTTCCCTGTAAAGGGTCTTCTCCATTTTTACTCATTTAGAGAGAAAAGTTTTAGCTTTTCTTTATCTTGTTACTTCTTTCCCTCTCTTTCACTTTTCTCTCCACTCTTAGAATGGGTTGCAGGAGTATGATAGTAGTAAATTTGGATCCACAAAGGAAGAGAAGTGGTGGATTGAGAACTAAACAAGCAGGACGTGGTTCTTGCAGGGGAAGTTAGACTCTTTACTGCAACCAAAAAAACAAGTCTTTTCTCTCTTGAGAAATCCATATAATATGTAATATATTGTTTTGGTGTCTTCTGGGGTTATACACACACACACGCACACACACACATTCTCTCTCTCTCTCTCGCTCTCTCTCTCTCTCTGACACAGAACTTATGGGGTATTTGCTGAAAGAGGTGTTGAAAACTCTGTGTGGAGTAAACCAGTGGTCTTATGCTGTTTTCTGGAAGATCGGTTGCCAAAACACCAAGTGAGTTACTAATTAATGTTTTATTTAATATCTTCCATGTGGGTGTAACTATATTTTCAAGAAAGATTAAAATGGAAGTATAAAGATGTAATCTTTGGCAGTTTGGTTTCTGGTTTTAGTACAAAGTTAAGTGCTTTCTTGTTTTTAACAAAATGGAGAAAAATTTGAGTACACATTTCTAATTTGGATATTCTTTTATTTTGCTATTTCTGCATTGTTTTGATTTTTGCTTACTCTTGTTCTTCTCTCACGTTTGGCTTTTTATGCTGATGATTGTTTTTTTCTTTGCTGATAAAATGGAGGGCAAATGAAAGTAACAACTGAAAAAGTTAAAAGTCTGATAGTCCTTTTATTGCTGCAAAAATGTAAACGGAGTGTCACTAATTTTTTTGTGTTCAGTTCCTTTCTTCACAGTCTCCCTTGTTTGACCAAAGACAAAGCTTTCTCGATATGTATGATGAACCTGTGGTAATTGAGCTGAAGTTGTGTATTCTGTTGTTGATTACAGTATGATTTGACGTGTAATTGATTTATGGGATATTGTTGTACTGTTTTCGATTTGTAATCTGGTGGCTTCCGTTTTCTGTTTTTGGAATGTTGTTGCTTGTCCAGTGAGTTTTGTCTTCAAGAATCTTAATGGAAGTTGAAAAAAGTAGATTTGTTGTAATCTTAAAAAATCCTTTCAACTGTTATGATCTCCTGTACACAAACATACTTATTACTGTATTTGTCATTTTTGTTTGATTCTGTATGTCCTTATTATCAAACTTCTTGTCTTTTGTTCTTTAGTTTCTTGCACTTTTCCAGCAATCTAGCAAAACAGGAATGCAGAGAGTTGTCACTTTCTGTGAATGACTTAGCTGATATTTTTTCTATTCTTGATTAAAATTTTGAATTTTCCAAATGCTGCAACTGAATTGATATATCTTTTTTGGTTGCCAGACTTTTAATTTGGGAAGAATCTTATTGTGAAACTTCAACATTCTCTGGTTTACATGGAACTTGTGAAGTTGAGAATCCAAAACTAGCTTTCCAAGACTGGAGTGCTTGCTGGGATTCTGGTGTGGTTCAAAATTCTCAGCTTCTGAATCAAGCAGCGGAGAACTTGCGTTTGCTCGTAAACAAAATGATGATGGACAAACAATTCAATCTAGTAGGAGAAGGGTATGACCTTTACTAAATGTAGCTTATAGATGTTTTCTGTCGTAAAATGAGAGCTGGGAAGAATTACTTCATATGTTATATCCTTAATTTTGCATCTCAGACTAATTGGCCGGGTTGCGGTCACTGGGAACCATCAATGGATTCTTTCAAAAGGTCAAAGTAACGTTGCTCATCCACCAGAGGTATATATTTTGATAATTCTTCACATACTGATGATCAATTGTTTTCCTTTTAAGATGCCATACCACCGTAATCTGTAACATGTATACGCTAAATATATGCATTTCTACTTTCTTTATTGCGTTGAAAATACAAACTGTTTGTCATGCCCCAACCTTGGGGAACGGGACATGGCGCATAACACCTTGACTTGGTTAGCAAGCCAACATTCCCTTAACTTCCCATCCTTAACCCATGCATGATTTAATTTGTAGATCCATTCTTTGAAACATTTACCTTCCATTAGGTTGAAAACTGTTGGATTTTGAATTTGTTACAGCTTATTTACTAGAATAAATAAGTAGCTTAGTTGTAGGAGGAGTCATTGTTTAAATTTTGAAATTAGTTAGATATGGTTTTTTAGATATTTTAGCTTTTTTGTATTCTTGTTATGCAAATTTTTCTGCAGATTATGTTCTCAAGTTGGCTATTTAAAGCCCTCTATGTTTAATAAAAAGAAGAGACAATTTCAATCATTCTTTAAATCTTCTTGCTGCTCCATCCTTTTTAAAAACACAACAATGGTATCAGAGTGCAGTCATGAATTTTTCTTTTGGAGAAATTCTACACTACCAAGCCAAGATCTGGGGAAAAATAAACATTGGCTACCAAGCTGAGATCTTTCGATTTGTTCCTTATATAATAAAACTTTTGAGGTTGATTTTTATGCACAAAGCCAAAAAAGAAAAACGTTTATGGTACAAAAATGTGAAAGTTCCAAACAATCAAAAGAATCCATAGGCGTAGACTACCAATGTAGAAATGGAGGAGGAGCAATTTTTTTAGATTGCAACAACAGAATCAAGGAGGAGTGTTGGATTTTGAATCTATTAGTGCTTATTTACTAGAATAAATAAGTAGCTTAGTTGTAGGAGAAGTCATTGTTTAAATTTTGAAATTAGTTAGATATGGTTTTTTAGATATTTTAACTTTTTGAATTCTTGTTATGCAGATTATGTTCTCAAGTTGGCTATTTAAAGCCCTCTATGTTTAATAAAAAATAAAAAAAAGAAGAGACAATTTCAACCATTCTTTAAATCTTCTTGCCGCTCCATCCTTTTAAAAAACACAACAAAAACATTACATAAATAAAGTAGCGATTATACATGCCATGAGACCTTAATAGAAAGTGACAAAAAAACATAATCTAAACCCACATATGTCTATGGAGCCTCTATGACACTCATGGAAAGAAAATGAATGAAATGCCGGTGACAAGGCCTCGGCTATACCCAAAAAGGAACTAACATAGTCTGAAACATCAAAAGATAGCCCCAAGCATGAAGGGGGCTCACCAATGACCGCTAGGAATGAGGGAAGTGCCTAGCGAAGATCCGCACTGTCGAATGAAGCACAACCTGCATCTATTAAAGATGCAGCATCCCTTGTAAAAATCTGCTTGTGTGGTCAAAGTTAGTTTTGTTATTCAATTGAATTTAGGAGCTAAGAAACCCCTGCTAAGGTTTGGACAAACTTAGATTGAGATGGAAGCTAAATTTTTTCAATTTGGTGATGCTAAGATGTAATGATATTGGTGCCCCCAGGGCCTTGCTCAAGTGGCAAAGGGTGTTGGATTTGTGTCTTAGGTCACAGGTTCAAGCCCCCACACCATACAAAGCAAAGCCCGGTATTTAAGTGGAGAAGGGTAGAGGGGCGGGCCCATTATCCACCGAGTTTCGAAGGCTGCGGTTGGTCCAGAGGATCGGCCCTAGACGGATTTCTCGGTCATAAAAAAAAAAAAAAAAAAGATATAATGATATTGGTTCTTGTAGTATACTACTGGATTGATCCAATGAAGCTTACTATTGCTTCCATATCTGGTGGTTTTGTTAGGTTCTGAAGGAGCTTTCTCAGCAATTTTCATCTGGCATCCAGGTATAATAATCTTGATTTCATTGATATATCTTTATTTTGTGTAATTTGATTAAATTCTTTATATATCCTTGTTGTGCAGACAATTTCAGTTATTCCTGTTCTTCCTCACGGCGTTGTTCAATTTGGTTCGTACTTGCATGTAAGTATTTCTCTTTCTTGCCATTTTAAAATCTTCAAACCAAAATAAATTTCAACCACTGTTACAGTCCTTTCTTCCACTTTTTCTCTCCAATCCTTGATCAAACTTGCATTCACCAAGCACTGTGAAATGAAAAATTTTGTGCTACTCGGTCGGCTAATTATGCGCCGGTCACCTGTTTTAAATAAATAAATGAATAGTCTATTGAAACTTAACGTAATCAATTCCAAGTTCAAAATTCAAATAAAAAGGTCTTGTATTCCTTAAAGTTTGGGGAGAGGGGGCCAAATATGGTAAGTTGGTAACATTTTATGTTGCATGTTAGTGTAAATAGTGCAGTTAGAATGATTCTGTCAATGTCTAATATTCTTCTAATGTTTTAGTATTAGTGCTAGCCTGATGTGCCCACGGGTGATAATTTCTTTGTCTGTGTTTCCATCCATGCTTAACGGGTTCAAATATTATAAGAAGTGAAAAATGGTGATTTTTGTTGCCTCAGATACCGGAGAATATGGGATTTGTGGAGGATGTGAGAACACTAATAAGTCAATTAGGGTGTGTTCCTGGTGTTTTATTATCTGATGAAAATGAAACAAAAGAACCTGCCCCAATTACAGACAGACCAGTTTATCTTGGGAGTTCTATCTCAATGGAATCTTGTCGGAGAGCCAAAGGAATGAACTCTTCTTCAATAATAGCTACCGGCAACTATAATGCTAACTCAATTCAGGCAGAGAGGTTCATTGGTCAAACGTCTTTGGCTGGACAAATTCAGGAATGTATGCAGTCTAGTGATTCAACATTTCAAGCCTCTAATATCGCTGGACGTTTTGCTGAATACCATGATGACCACTTTCACAAGAAAATTTCCCCAGAAGTGGCATCATACATGTCTACAAGCAGCCAGCTAACAAATAATGTGATCAAAGCTGAGGTAATTCCAGCAAACCCTGACGTATGGACGAAGAAACAGGCTTCTTTACACATTCCAAAGCCACGATTTTGTCAGGAATCTTCTGTTGGCTCATTAACTCTAGATAGTGGCAGCATAAGTTTGACTGAACAACAGATATCTGGTGAAAATAGTCTTGCGAAAAGCAATTCAACTCTGCCAAATGGCTTTAGAGCATCTCAGCCAAGAATCGGTGATGTTCTTACATCCAACTTTCATGAAAATACTGTTCTTCCATCCACTGGAGTAACTGAATTGTACAAAGAAGTGAACACGTATCAGAAATCAATGCAGAGTCCCAATTTTTTCTTAGATGCCATCAGACCACTACGCAAAATCATCTCTTGCACAGAGTCTACTGGAAATGGGCTTCAGATTGGTTCTTCTGAATTGAAGGCATCTTCTTCATACGATGTTGTGAACCATGTAATTAACAATCATTCTTTGGATGGCCAAGGCACACAGTTTTTGTTGGACGGGAGCAAAAGAATGGTAGAAAATGATTTGTTTCAAGCACTCGGCGTTATGTCTACACGGGATGAGCAACCAAGTTCAAGTGAGTACATTCAAGATGTATATGGTGAAAAACATGAACATGGAGTGCAGAATACCTTCTTTGACAATGCCAAATATGAAGATGTGTGTGTGCAAAGTCAATCGGGGGAGGACTTATTTGATGTTTTGGGTGCTGATTTTAAAAACAGACTACTAAATGGAAGCTGTAGTGATGAGAAAATCAAAGGACCAGACTCAAACACAAAGGATTGTATTAATAATTGCTCTACTTCTAAAATAAGTCGGGATGCTTCTTTTACAGTCAACCTAGGAAACTCAGATAGTGGTATGTTCTCCATGGCTGGCTTTGACCATATCTTAGAGACTATGGTATCCAATCGTTCTACTAAGCAGAGCCTGGAAGACAACCTTTCTTGTCGGACAACGTTGACTAATTTGAGCAGCTCCGCTTCCCCTAATGCTTCATGTTCCTATGGCCGAGTTGGGTTCTCCAGTCAAATTCAGGGAGATCTATATGGGCCTCCCAAGACACTTTCAAAATCAGGAGCAACGAGTTCTGATTCATTCAAATATGAGTGCTCCAAAGAAAACACAAGAATGCATTCTCAAAGTAGTTCAATTTATGGATCACCAACCAGTTCATGGGTGGAAAGCGGCCATGACACAAGGCCGTCAAGCAGTGTTTCAACAGGCTATTCTAAAAAGCCAGATGAAATGAGCAAAACAAGTCGCAAAAGGCTTAAACCAGGAGAGAATCCTAGACCCAGGCCAAAAGATCGGCAAATGATCCAAGATCGCGTGAAGGAACTACGAGAAATTGTGCCTAATGGGGCGAAGGTGATACCTCCTTTCAACAGTTGGACATCCTCTTTACTGTATTATTTTATTATTGTCCAATCTTGTTTTACAAAAATTTTGCATGTACTAACGCCTTCTCTTGACAATCATGTGATTTCAGTGTAGCATTGATGCACTGTTGGAACGCACGATCAAACACATGCTTTTCTTGCAAAGTGTCACAAAACATGCAGACAAACTAAAACAGACTGGAGAGTCAAAGGTTTGAACCATTTAGCTTCATTCTCATGAAACTGACCAAACTGGGTTTTCGTATTGAGATATACTGTATTCTGATTTGGTAGTTAAATTTACGGCTGGAGATCATGAAGAAAGAAAGTTTCCAAGTTCAAGAAATTAAAGTCATGAAAGAATATGATAACATAATTACTCTCAGTAAATTTTCTCAAATTTTCAACTACAAGGGTCTACTAGTTGATTGTAAAGATAAAAAGGTGTTAATAAATCAAACAGAAGGGTTAAATTTCATGTGAGAATTGGTTATCACCACTGTCTTTATGTTGTGAACCGGCAGATTATCAATAAGGAAGGAGGATTGCTTTTAAAGGATAATCTTGAAGGTGGAGCAACGTGGGCATATGAAGTTGGCTCACAATCTATGATCTGTCCTATTGTAGTTGAGGATCTGAATCAGCCTCGTCAAATGCTTGTGGAGGTTGGTATCTGTACATCTCCAAATAAATGATCCTTCTGTCCACTCCTTAATAGTTTTAACAAATCAGACAGGATCTCATTATTATTCGAAAATATACTCATCTAAATTATCTGTTCTCTGCAGATGCTTTGTGAAGAACGGGGCTTATTTTTGGAAATAGCTGACATTATAAGAGGATTGGGCTTGACTATCTTGAAGGGGGTTATGGAAACAAGGAACGGCAAAATATGGGCACGATTTTCTGTAGAGGTAACTAATCAAGAATTGGATGAAACATGCTTTTTGTACTCCCACAATTATACTTGGTTGTTTGTCATTTAGCATGACTTGGGATCTGATATTTAAATACAGGCAAACAGAGATGTAACAAGGATGGACATATTCATCTCACTCGTTCGCCTCTTGGAACATACAGCAAAAGGTGAAACAGAGCCTGCAAATGCTAATGATAACAACACAGTGGCGAATTCATTCCACCAAGCAGCGTCAATACCTGCAACTGGTAGAGCTTGTAGTTTGCTGTGATCAACATTTTACTACTGTTTCACTTGGTAATGTTAAGAGCAAGCGGCAAATGATGCTTGCCATGACTAACGTTTACACCAAAATGATCCTTCTGGTGGTTCTAACACTAATCGATATATATATTCCTCCTATGACCCAAAGGTGTATCTGAGAATCCCCTAAAGAGTTGCATGCTTGTCTAATCCATCACTGGTTGTAAACTTGTAATATTGTAGAAAATGATAGAATGGTACAAAGGTGTAGTTTCTTGGTTTATTGTATAGGAAAGTCTGAGATGATAGAAGGGGTGCTGGGCTAAGGTGTGTGTACCTTTAATGCAATTTTTGTTTTTTTGGGGGGCTTTCAGATTCTGTTACTGCTACCAAAGTGATTGTATTTGTGGTAAGCTATCCTTTCCCCTTGAACTATTTTCACTCTGCTACAAAAACCAGGTTAACCAAAGGGTTACAAAAAGAGAAAAGAAAGAGTAGACATCTATTTACTGCTCTTCCAAGTGTTGCAAACAAGAGGTCCCTCAAACTGCTTGTACTACTATGCTTTCATAATAAATCTAGACATCTTTCTACAACTCTTCCAAGTGTTGCTCCTGCAAAAACAACAAAGGTCAATTATCTAAAAAAACATATAACTGCTATAATTAGAAAAGAAATATATAGAATTAAGACAAATTATAGTCAAGTAGAAGAGCAAAAAATCTTCAACTGAAATGTGTGACGTTGGATTACAATCTCCATATTAGTTAGTTATAGTATTGTCAATCACAAAGGATTTAACTTATATAAACTCACACCATAAGTTTTTTTCACTATCAATATTATTTAATCTGTTATAAACAAAGATTTGTCTGTTTTATTTTCTAGGTTACCAATATTGTATTTATTACCGCAATTACTTATAATATATTTTCTTCTACAACGTCAAGTGCATAGGAGGGAAAATTGAAGCCAACACTGTTTGACCAAAAAGTATGAAATTTTTTGCTAAACTAATTAAAAAATAAGAAAGGTGAATGGTAAATTTTAGTTAAATATAATAAATCTTAGATCTAACATGTGCTTGTATAATAACGCCGAATAACGCTAAAACCTATTTAATACGAAGGTATTAAATTGTGCTATCAAGAATAAATGGTGAGGTAATGATGAGCAATAAATATATTAAATGACAATAAATATAAATAGAAGGAAGGATTCACCCAAATATTAATTGAGGTGGATGATTCTTCCCTCTGACAACAATGTAAGACAAATGAATATGGGACTATACAAGGTTTTCTCGGATCTGATGCGTGAAAAGGTAGAACAAACAACAAATCGAATCACTGTGGGAAGGTGATAGTTGGTATTCTTTCTCCAGAGTCAACTTTTCATAAGAGTTCTTATCAGAGTCAATGTTACCTTCCTTTTGCCCTCTTCTTCTTCTACTATTTATATGGGATATTCCCAAAAATCCTAAAAAGTACAACAGAGGGAATATTCAATAGAACATTCTCTTGGAAAGTTCCAAAGCTATACTAGTCGTTACTCCTTTTCCTGATGTTCGACCTCGGCCTTAAGGGCTTGCTTGGCGGCCCCATATTATCGAGCCCTGATCGACCTCGGCCTAACCGTCCACGATGAGCTGAGTTCTCACACTTGACAACCTCCTTATGCCGAATTTCCTTAGCTGAAGTTTGACCCATACAGTTAGTCTCTCCGCTTATCGAGGTCGTCTTTTGGTTGACCTCAATGAGCGGACTTCATCAGTAGCAAGTCTTGAGAAATTCGGACATGGAGGTTGAGTAATGGTGATCGTTGCCGAGGTGACTACGTGTCGCTCCGAGAGTTGCGGTCAGTGAGGCAGGTTGAGGAGGACATCACAGCTGCATGCGCCATCATTGCACGTCTTCCCGATGCGTTGCATCGTTCCTCGAGCTTCTGTCATTTCGATTCTAGTGTTGTTTGACGGTTGATTGCACCGATTTGTGAGCCATGGTTTTGTATAAATAGGAAGGGAGAGACCCCTTTAGAGAAAGTTTTTACCTTCTCTGATTCTTCACCTTTGCCCTCTTTCTTCTCCTTCTTGTGTTCATATTTCCTGCAACTTCCCATCTCCATTCCTTCTATATTTTCGGCTCTGTCGTATACATATCAGCGAAAGATGACCAGCGTAACTCCTAACTCTGAGATGATCTCCAGCCCTGGCAGTGGCCATGCCTTCTGGCGGAGGGGAGGCCATTGCTATGGAGGACGAAAGATTCCTTACTGTGGAAGAGATCGTTCCTCGTAACCCAGGCTCTAGGTCAGATTTCTCGAAAGACCCCGCGCATGACCCTGAGCCCGTAAAGTTTGAAATAGAAGCAAAACATATAGCCGCACTCAGGGCCAAATACAACATCCCCGCTCACATTGACCTGGTTCCAGCGGGGAACGACGTGATCCAGGTTCATCAGCTTGGGTATTGCGTGTTTTACGCCTACCCGTTCCAAGTGGGTAACTCTCTCCCTCTTCCTACGTTGGCGTAGTAATTCTGTTGTTACTATGGCGTCTGCCCGACCCAACTCTCCCCCTACATTTACAAGTTTTTCCTCATGCTGAGGCTCATCTAGATATATTCAGGGGCTTGATGACGGCTGGGAAAGCTTTTGAGGCGGATTTTGAGAATGCTTGTGGTAAGGCAGGTGCAGCTCGGGACGCTTGTGGCTATGATCCCGATACGCCCCGGGAGGGTAATGATGAAGACGATTTGGACGGGCTCGAGCCATGTGCTTGGTATGATGATGAATACTCCAATGGCGAGGGTGCTGGTGATGATGGCGATGGGAGTGATACTGCCGAGTAGTGCACTTGCTTTGTAGTTATGCTCTTTTTTTTTTTTTTTTTGCGGGCACTTGTTTGGCCCTTGTAAGATATCTTTTGGAATGATCATACTTTTGTTGTTTGTTCTCGAACTTCTTCTTTTTTCTTCGAATGTTTTCCTCAATTGACTACCTTGATTGTGATTCACTTAGGCCGACTGTAAGTTGAGCTCGTGAGAGGTCGAATTGTTACTAAATTACTTCGGGCCAAGTTGAATGTAAGTGTCTTAATNTGTAGTTATGCTTTTTTTTTTTTTTTTTTGCGGGCACTTGTTTGGCCCTTGTAAGATATCTTTTGGAATGATCATACTTTTGTTGTTTGTTCTCGAACTTCTTCTTTTTTCTTCGAATGTTTTCCTCAATTGACTACCTTGATTGTGATTCACTTAGGCCGACTGTAAGTTGAGCTCGTGAGAGGTCGAATTGTTACTAAATTACTTCGGGCCAAGTTGAATGTAAGTGTCTTAATTAATTTAAGCAAGGTCGAATGTTGACTTATAAATTAATTCGAACGAGGTCGATTCGAGCGAGGTTGAATATTGACTTATAAATTAATTCGAACGAGGTCAAATGTAGGTCTATTCGAGCAAGGTCGAATATAGACTTATAAATTAATTTGAACAAGGTCGAATGCAAGTTGATTCGAGCAAGGTCGAATGTAAGTTGATTCGATCAAGGTCGAATTTTGATTTATAAATTAAGTCGAACGAGGTTGAATATAAGTCGATTCGAGCAAGGTCGAATGTAAGTCGATTCGAGCAAGGTCGAATGTTGACTTATAAATTAATTCGAATGAGGTCGAATGTAAGTCAATTTGAGCAGGCTCGAATGGAGACTTATAAAATAATTTGAACGAGGTTGAATGTAAGTCGATTCGAGCAAGGTTGAATGTTGAATTATAAATTAATTTGAACGAGGTCGAATGTAAGTCGATTCGAGCGGGGTCGAATATTGACTTACAAAAAATTCGAACGTGGTCGAATGCAAGTCGATTCGATCAAGGTCGAATGTAAGTCGATTCGAGCAAGGTCGAATGTTGACTTATAAATTAATTTGAACGAGGTCGAATGTAAGTCGATTCAAGCACGCTTGAATGGCGACTTATAAATTAACTTGAAGAGGTCGAATGTAAGTCGATTCGAGCAAGGTCGAATGTTGACTTATAAGTTAATTCGAACGAGGTCGAATGTAAGTCGATTCGAGCGGGCTCGAATGGAGACTTATAAATTAATTCGAACGAGGTCGAATGTAAGCCGATTCGAGCAAGGTCAAATATTGACTTATAAATTAATTCGAACGAGGTCGAATGTTGTTTCTTGGATTGCCGTAATGTGTAAACTTGGTGGAGACATGTGAACATCATATGTTTGCATATTTCTCTTTGTTTATACATTCATTGGAGAAGTTTACATGTTTATGCTTTGTTCGTACATACATTAGAGAAGTACCAATCTATATAGTCCCTTCATTGGTCGACCTGTAGAAGTAGTTGAGAGGTCGAGCGATGAACTTATACTTAACTTCGAGATGCCCTCTTCGTCGCTTCCTTAAAAACCTCCCCGAGAAAACCCAATTGGGACAAAACTCGGGTGAGGGAAAAAGAGTATGACTTGGAGGACGTCTTATCCTTAGAAGTTGAAGTATTTGAGGTGGGCGACGTTCCAGTTGTTTGGTAATAATTTTCCCTCCATTCTTTATAGTTGGAACGACCCTCTTCTTACTGTTGTTGTAATTTTGTACGGGCCGTCCCAATTGGACCCCATTTTTCCTTCTCGTGGATCCTTGCTCGCCTGTGTTTTGGCCTTGAGTACATAGTACCCGACTTTGAGTAGTCTGACCTTGGCTTTTTTGTTGTAGTACCGCTCTTCCTGCTGTTTTTGGGCTACCATTCTTATGTAAGCATGTCTCTTCGTTCTTCAGCCACGTCGAGGTCTTGCCTTCTACTTTCATCGTTGCTTGGACCGCTCTCGTTTGAATATCTTAGGCTTGGTTCTCCGACCTCGACTGGTATCACTGCATCAGTCCCATAGACTAGTGAGTATGGCGTTTCCCCTTTGCTTGTCTTTGGCGTGGTGCGATATGCCCACAACACTTCTGGCAGCGTCTCTGGCCACAGTCCCTTGGCATTTTTGAGTTTCTTTTTCATGATATTCAATATCATTTTCTTGGAGGATTCAGCGTGTCTGTTGCTAGCAGGGTAATACGGTGTGGAGAGTATTATTTTGATGTGGCATTTCTCGAAGAACTCGACGACCTTTCTTCCAGTGAACTAGGGTCCATTGTCACAACTAATTTCTTTGGGGATACCGAAGCGGCATACGATGTTCCTCCATATAAAGGCGATCACCTCTTGTTCGTGTACTTGGGCGAATGCACCTGCTTCTACCCATTTGGAAAAATAATCAGTCAAAACCAAAAGGAATCGTATATTACCTCGTCCTGCTGATGGGAGCCGACGATATCCATTCCCCATTTGATGAAGGGCCAGGGCGATGTGACTGAGTGGATGTGCTCATCCGCTTGGTGGATCATCGGGGCGTACTTTTGGCATGGTTCACATTTTTTAACAAAACCAGTCACTTCCTTTTTCATTGTGGGCCAGTAGTAGCCTGCTCGTATGAGACATCTGACTAGGGCTCGATTGCCGGTGTGGGCCTCACAGAGTCTCTCGTGGACCTCTTCTAGGACGCGCTGTGTCTGGTTTGGTCCCAAATATTTTGCTAGAGGGTCGCCATACATCCTTTTGTACAGGTCGTTGTTGACGATGCTATACCACGCTTCTTGCATTCGAAGCTTTTGGGCTTATTTTTTGTCGCTTGGGAGCACGTCGTCCTGAAGGTAGGCAATGATACGGTTGCGCCAGTACCAAGTTAAGTTAATAGTGTGTACCTCAATTCGGTCGATGGTTGAGTGGAGGACTGTGACCACGTTCTTTTTTCCCTTTATGCTTTTTGTGGCTGCCGCCAATTTGGCGAGGTCGTCTGCCTCGATGTTCTGCGCCTCGAGGTATCTGGTCGAGCCAGAATTCGTTGAACTCGGGCAGTAACTTGCAGATTTCAGCTTGATATTTCTGTAGCCTTTGTTCCTTGATTTGGAAAGTCCCTGTAACTTGATTGACGACGAGTTGTGAGTCACATCAAAGGACTACCCATCGTGCTCCGTACTTGAGGGCTAGTTTTAATCCTGCAATCACGGCCTCATACTCGTCATCATTGTTAGTCATGTTGGGACACTGCTGATACCCAATTTTTCCTATATATTTTAAATATGCATAAATACCTTCAAAATAGCATATATATGCATACATAAGCATGCACAAGGTTTTTATAATTTTTCCCATAATTTTAAGGGTCTAACTCGATTTATTTTCTCCCCTTTTAGTCATAAAATCCGCAATAATTATTTCTAAAATTATTGTTATGATGATTTATTCATTAAACTTCTATACTTATACCAAAATGTAATTGATATAATTTTTATGCATTTCTTATAATTATATTTGATATTTTCAAGCTAAATTGCATATAATTGCAATGTTAGCCCGTTTAATGTATAATTATATTTTATGTGTATAAAATTGGCCCTTATATTTTTAAAATGATAATTATACGTTTTAAATCATTTTGGTATAAAAAAATTATTCTCAAAAAACTATTTATTATTTTATTAAAATCAAAATAAGGAAATTGGCTATTTAAATCATAGCCAAATTTAGCTTTCAATTATAGACCAAATTGAGCCCAAATTTAAATCAATTTCCTACCCAATTACCCGACCCAGATTCTATAAACACCTACCCAAACCCGGAACCCATCTAACCGACCTAATCTTGACCGTTGATCTCCCAGATCAACGGTCCAAACACCCCTTTCCTTTTTTAATTCCTAAAGACCTCTAACCCTAACCCATTCCCAAACCCCGGCCGCCTTCAGATGCTCTCGTCTCTCCCCCCTCTCTCAACCTTACCCTAGCCTCCTTCAGTCGCCACCTCCCTCTCCGGCGACCACCCCTCAACCCCAAGCCTCCAATGGTTTCCCCCTCACCTTGCTCATCATCTCTGAGGCCTTCAAGGGCCCTGGGCCATGCTGACTTATGTCTAGGGTTGTTGTTTTGGGTGTTCATGGCCTCTCCGGTGTGATTTTGGGCAAAATCACACCATATTTGTTACGATCCTTGAGGTTTACAACAGGTTCTTTCGTTCTACTTGGGTTTCCTTTGAAACCCTAATTTTTGTTTAAATCTCTTAGATTCGTGCTATTTTTTTACGATTCAAGTATGATTCTCTCTATATTTTACACTGTTCTCAAACCTCTCTTTAAAATCATCAACTTTAAACCGTTTTTACTTCCTTTAAAATTAGGGTTTCTCAAAGTTATTATGTACTCGTTTAAACTGACTTTTTCCTTTATATTTATACATTTTCTTTGCATATCTCGACTGATTCTATGCTTTATTTGCTTTTTAAATCGCCTATATTAAAAATCCCTAATTTTTGAGATCCTTTTATCTGGGTTCTTTGTATTAGCCTTATTACTTGGTTCTTATTATGATTCTGTGGTTACCATGCTTGTGTTTATTGAGTCTTTAGCTTACTTGTGTGATTATTCATCTGGATTTGTTCATCTCTTGCCTCTTTCCGTCAAATAATGTTGAACTTTCCTGCTATGACTGTTTTTCCTTCTATATATATATATGTTAAAATATAGAATCATGACTCTCTTTTGACTGATTTTGATTTCCTTATTTGATGGTCTGATTGAGAGGTTTCTTTTAAAACCCTAGAATTCTACCCGTCTGTTTAAAATTAATTGATTCCATTACCTTATTTGCTGTAGTACTCTATTTTTACTGAATCATTCCTTAATCGGATTTTTCTGAATCTAGTTCCAATTGACTACCCTATGCTTAATAAACTTTGATTCTTTCCTTATTAATCACGTACTAATTTTCCTTGCCTTACATGCTACTGGTTTTACCGTTTGAATTTGAAATCCCTTAAAGGGAGTACTTGCCTTGATTTTCTGATTAATTGATTCTGAGTTCCTTAATTACCATGCTACTATGATTCCTACCATATTGTTACTACTTGTTTCTCACCTATAAAGACTTTCGTCTTTCAATAACACAACGGACGAACATACACATTGTTCAACTCTCTCTTACACACATATATACTCTCTACTGTTATTCTCTTGATCACCTGCTACTACAAGTCGGCTGCAAGCCAAGACTGGTGATTCTATTTGCTTACTCCTCATTCTGTATTTGCTATCTTTCAACTGGTATTTTTTTCAATTTATGTTTAAAGTTTCAAAACAATATGTGTTCTTTGGGTATTTCGATTCATCTTGTTTATAATCTGCTTTTACTTATGGTTTTTTTGCTCTACCTGCAATTAGCATGTATGCTTGATGCTTTTAGTTCTTAACACCCTTTCCTTTAGCTTCAACATGTTTACTATCCCCCCTGCATGTTTCAACATGATTCTGCATATGTCTTCTTCAGTTCTTAGTATACTGTAAGATGCACCACATGCTAATTTTGTCTCTATAATATACCTAGAACTTTTCCTGAACCTATGTGTGACTAGGTTTATTGTGTGTTGTCCCCTCCCCAATACTCCCTCAATCTGATTCTGTTTAGTTTTTGGTATGAACTCTTTGTGACAAACTAGGTCTGTGATTGTTTAGGCCGTGTACAGATCTATGATACTTTAGTGCTTCTCTAACATCAATTTGTATACCAATCTGTTTCTATATATGGCCTATGTGTCCCCGATCCCTGCTTCCTTGTTTGTGTTTGTCCCCCCATGTGCTGTGTCGGTTGATTGCTCAATCCCCTATTCTTTTCAAAACTTTTTTCCTAAGTCACTCACTTACTGATATGTAAACCTATTACAAATAAATAAACTATTTTCAGAAATGCTATTTTAACTCAACTCTTCTCAAATCACCTCCTGCACTTCACTTTGTTCTTAGACCTTTAAGTTCTTCCCCCTTAGTGTGAGCACTGCTTTGGGATCCTTGAACTCCCTCTGAACTTTGACACACTGAGGTTGGCCCTTCCACAATGCACTGGTTCAATTCTTGGTTACTAAGTCTAGGTGTAAGCACTGCCCAGGATCCTTGAGATCCTTAGGGAACTTTGATGCACCTAGACTCTGATTTGTCTATGGACTGAGGAATATGAGACTATTGGAGGCTTTGGGAAATCTGGGCCTAATTGAAGTCTCCCTATAGAATAGCTTCTTGATTTTCTATTTCTATTTATGTAATTCATTCATTGGCTTGTATTAATTTGTAAACAACTCTTGGGGAATGGATAGTAAAAAGGGAAGGGGTAACCATGCATGCTACAGATACACAAGGTTAGAAATCATGCCCTAGATTTTTACATTCCCTATATCTGCATTAGAATCCATGCTTAGGACCAACATGTTCATTCAAACCATGCCAAACATGCATTAGATATCATGTCTTTAAGGCTTTCATGTTACTGCTTTAACGTACATCATGTCCTTAATTTATTCTCATGCCTACCACCTAGAAATCCTGCTCCTAGGATAATAAATCAATATAAAATTGTTACTTCTGTGCATTCAAAATCATGTCTCAACCATCCTGTAGCTCTTTGTGCATTTTAGAAATCATGCTTTAGGAATTCCGTGCGTCCTGAAATTATATCTTAACCATCCTGCATTTATATGTGCATATTAAATACCATGCTCTAGGATTTCGTTTACATTTAAATAACTACTCCTATTTTAAACTACTGATTCATGAAAGATATAAAATAGCATTGCATATGATTATCACGTCTGCTTTTAATAGAAATTGGTAACTGACTCTGCATTCTCCGATTTACATCACTTAGAACAGCATGTTTTAGGTAAAACAACCTCTAAACTGTTTAATAATTCTGGTAGCTATTATGTACAACCCCACGCCTAGGAAAGCCTTAGGTAATCAATCTCTTTAAAAATTGAATGTTGTTTTGATTGCGTTTACTGTCTAAGGGCTAACAGGTTTTAAAATCAGTAAGCAAAACTGATTAGGGCTTTCTGAGTAATAAAATAGACATATATATCTGCTTATCTTCTGAACTCACTTTGACACCTTATCTCAGGTTTCTGAATTTAATTGTTGTCCTTACATGTGTTTAAGTCGTGTTGTTTATGTGCATTATANGTTCTAGGTAAACAATTAATAAACCTGTCACTTTTGCATATTCTGAAGGCGTGTCAAAACACTGCAATGTTTTGTGCATTTAGAGACCTTGTTCAGGCTTTGGATCCTGCACCATTCTGCATCTTCGTGCATTAGATATCATGTCCTTAGGATTGCATCTCATTCGTTTAGGCACACCTAGCCTAATTACTGATAAAAACAATTGCATTCAATTCTCGTAATCAATTGATAACAAGTCTGTATTTTGAACACGTAGGACAACATGTTCTAGGTAATACAATGTTGAACAACTCTCCTCTAATTGACGCTGGTAATTGGTACATACTATCTCACACCTAGACAAGCCTTAGGTGATTAATTCGTCTAAGACTGAGAATCTGTCTTCCTGTATATGTTGCTCAATGCTTAAAAGGATTCAAATCAGTAGGTAAATTGATTAGGATCCCTTTTTAAGTAATAAAAATCGGCATGCATATCTATCTATATTCTGAACTCACTTAGGTACCATGTTTAGGATTCTGAATTTAAATACTGCCCTTAACTGTGTTTGAGTTATGATGTCTAACTGTATTAATTGTGGAAGTAAACTTGAGCCTTTACTTGATTTTTCTATGTTCCCATTAACTGCAGTCCTATATGCTTTCGTCTGTCGCCCTAGAGCTTTACCTTTTAAACCTGAGGGTTTGCTTAGTACCTCCCTCTTAGGATAGTAGTCATAACCTCCTCCGGGACTGATAGGAAGGGGTAGGTAACAACACGCAATAGAGTTCGTGGCCAACACATGCTTTAATTACCTTCACGGGGTGGGAAAGGGTAGAATATGGATATGATGACCGGTGCGCTAATACCACGTGTAGCCCCTCTTCGAGGAGTGGTTACCGGGTATTGTACTGATGTGATCCATATTATTACAAACCTAGGATACCCTTTACATGCTTAGATCGTAATCCTTTCAAAATCTAACCTTCTTTACTATTTTCAAACATCTGCATGCTTAAGACTTAAATCCCCTCTTATTTGAGTCTTTATTTGTTTGTTTGCTAAGTCGTACAAATTCACAAAAGTTGTTTGGCCGAGAACCACACTTGTGGATCCTGAGGGGTGCCCAACACCTTCCCCTTAGGATAATTTCAAGCCTTTACCCTATCTTTGGTTAACAACTTAGTTGTAAATGAACCCCTTCGGTGTCCTAACACACCTTTAAAAATCGTTAGGTGGTGACTCTCAAAAACACAAACCCCTTTCCTAAAAGGAAAGAGCTGTCCCAACCAAATGTCATAAATCTGATCTCCACGAGGAAAGAGGGGGCGCGACAGCATGTCGACTCTGTTGGGGATGTATCTAGGCTTTTACCATTTCAAACGGCTTTGTCAACTTGTCTTTACTTTGTTAATACTTGCGACCTTTCCCTTTCCCTTTTTTATGTGCAATTACTTGTCTATTTATTTAAGAATTCTTCAAAAGTAACTGACATTCTCTTTCTGTTTCCTTCCTTTGTAACCGCTTTTAAATTATAAACTGTTGTATTTACTGCTTTCATAACGTGCAAATACATGACAACGTGTCTTTAATGCTTATTCACTATTGCGTAATTATGCTTAACATTCATAATCCACTCGTGCCAAACAAAATACTATAGAAACGCTTGATGAGTGGTTGCGCTCTTCCTATTTATTACCCCCTAAATTCGGAAAGGCTTATTTGCGGTAAAACTAGTCGATCAGCGGTGCAGTCGATGGTTCCGTGCCTTTCCCCCTTGAGTTGTCCTCTCGAGGGTACCAGTCTAAAACCCCATAGAAACCTTACTCCGTTATGTTGTTTCATTCATCATGGTCAAACCTAGCCAGGCTAAAGTATAGTCCGCACTATAGCTTTTAAGATTGACTTATCCAAAAGTCCACTAGGTTTCCCTAAACCCAAACGGACATCATCACTTCTGTGCATTTATTTGGAGAACTAAATGCTTTATGCTAATTGTTGGTGTTAAATAGTCAAGTCTGGTGGGGGTAAGGGTCCAACCTTGTTTTCCTTGCAGAAAAATGAGGCACGAAGTCCCCAGATTCGGCATGGTCTCCAATATCCCTCCAAGATTGCTAAGTTGGTGGGAAGATTTACACTCTAGTGACAAAGCTCTCGTCCGGAAATACTTGGGCAATATACCATCTCTCCTAGAAATCCAGCCTAACAACATCATAATAGAGGCTGCTACCCTGTTCTGGGATTGTGAAAGGTCCGTGTTCCGCTTTGGGGACATTGAAATGACACCTTTGCTGTAGGAAATAGGAGGATTGGCTGGCCTAGTATGGGAAACCCCGGGGTTGCTAATGCCTGAGAACCGCAAAGGCAGAGGTTTCCTCAAAATGATGGGTCTGAAGAGGAATGCAGAACTGGTATGGTTAAAGAAGTCATACATCCCTTTTGACTACCTGTACGAGAGTCACAACAAATCATATTGTACCTACCACGACGAGTTTTCCATCACATCCTTGGGACCCATCCATCGTAGGGTATTCGTCTTCATGTTTTGCTTCTTGGGTCTGATCGTGTTTCCCATAAAAAATGAGAGAATCCACACCAGATTGGCCATGGTAACCAAGACACTAATGTAAGGAACTTATAGGCAAGACTTCAGTATTGTGCACATGATCATTGCAGACATATATCGAGCCTTGGAAAAGTGGCAACGAGGGGCAAGACATTTCGAAGGCTGCAATCTACTACTTCTACTTTGGCTCATGGAACATCTCCAAAAGGACGAGTACCGACAAGAAGTTCATCGAAGAGTCTGGGATGACCACATCGCTTTCCACCACCCGAAGCGAATGCATTACATCCCCGGCATGTTTTNAGCTCTTTGATAATCTGACTGAAGAATAGGTTCAGTGGATGTTCGAGTGGTTTCCGACAGAGGAGTTCATCGCCCGTTCCAGAGATGCACCATTCCTAATACTAATTGGTCTGAGAGGAACATACCCTTACATCCCTCTTCGAGTTATGAGGCAAGAGGGTAGGAAGCAAGTCATACCCAGGGTCGACAAGATGAGCCATCTTCGAGCTGACTTCCAAAATGACGATAGTCCTCACAAGTGTCAAGCCCAGCACATGTGGCACTACAAGATTATAATGGAGAAGGACACCATCGAGCCAGGAAGATACCATGTCGGTTGTACCCCTTTTTATTCTGGTTGGTTGGCAGAAAATTGGGGTGGTCTGAGCGAGCCAGGGTTCGTTCAGGGCCACAGGATTATAGATGAAAAGGCCGAGGAACAAGTCAAAAACAACCAACTGCGCAAGAGGATCCGTGAGTGTGAGGATGAGCACCGCGAAATACATGAGTCTAACAAGAAACTGATCGAGGAATGGAAGGATATGGCTATCAGCACCAACAAAAGGTTAAGGTATTTGGAGCAAGGCATAAGGGAGCTGGAGAAAAAATTCCTCAAAAGGATTTAAGACTGTCACAAGGCTGGAGAGACTGATGGAGGATATCTAGCCAGAGCATACTTGTTGCTGGGGCTTCGCGAGTTAGGGGAGTTGTACGAAGGAAGCAAGAATGCCGAGCTGAGGAAGGTCCTTCTGGGACCAAGTAGATAGGAATGTCTTTCTTTTACTTTATCAATGTAATAAGGCCAATGGCCATTAGTGAACTTTATTTCCTGTTTATTTAGTGTCGTTTTGAGGTTCGTCTAATTTTCTTATCAATAAAATGAGTCATTTAGCATTTTAAGTTCTCCAAATAAATTTGTCGCTAGGCCTACCTCAGGCACAAAAGAGGTCCCCAAATTAGGACGCACTTTACATTCCCGCACTATGTGTTTAAATACCGCAATACTTTTCATAATCCTCACTGACTTGTTACTTTTGTTTTTGTTTTTTTTCTTTATTTATTTATTCCCCTCCCCAAAGGTTAGTTCGTGCACTCTGGCATCATCATCCTATCTTACAAGATCCAGGGGCCCTCCACCCTCTCCTTCTCTTAGTCCTCCCAAAGGCAAGAACAAAGGCAAAAAGAAAATGGAAGATTCAGGCAACAGCAGGAATGAGAATGTGGTTGAACGGGTAGAGGCCACTGATGGCCAAGGTATTGGGCTTCAGAATGAAACTGTGTCGCAACTGGAACAGAAATTGTTAAAGTTTCAAGAAGAGCTTGATCAAGTTTGGAATCTGGCAAACCTGTCATTCTCCCTCAACGTCCCAGACGTTAATATCCAGAATCTTGCACCTCCTCAAAAATCCCAAAGCAGCAAAATCATCCCGCAGCTCATCATCACAACACCCCACCAAAGAACCAAACTCTCCTAGCACACTGTAATGCCTGTCATACTCCAAACAACACCCCACTGCTTATCCCAGAACCTCAGAACTCCACAAATGACCATTTACACACTCATAACAATCCTATCTACGTCGAGACCATGCCACACTCCACTCCCCCTATCACATACACACCTGAGTCTGATGAAAAGGACCTGTTTATCAAGAACTTGGCCAAAGAACTTAGGAAGCTGACCAGCCGGGTTCAAGGTGTCGAAGGAATCAAGGGATTCGAAGGGTTGAACTATGAATACCTCTGCATACAGCCCGATGTCGAACTGCCCGAGGGATACAAAACTCCTAAGTTTGAAATGTTTGATGGTACGGGTGATCCAAGGGTCCGCTTGAGAACTTATTGTGACAAGCTGGTTGGAGTAGGGAAGGATGAAAGGATCCGCATGAAGCTGTTCATGAGAATCTTGAAAGGAGATGCATTGTCTTGGTACATCAGCCAAGACCCCAAGAAATGGTTGAATTGGGCGAGCATGGCATCTGACTTTATGGACAGATTTATATTCAACACAGAGAACACACCAGACGTGTTCTATATTCAGAATTTGAAAAAGAAGACTACATAGACATTTCGCGAGTATGCTACTCGCTGGAGGTACGAAGCTGCTTAGGTCAGACCTGCCTTAGAAGATGAGCAGATGAACAAGTTCTTTGTCCGAGCCCAGGACCTGCAGTACTATAAACGGTTGATGATGATTGACCACAAGTTCTTCGACATTATCAAATTAGGTGAACGGATTGAAGAAGGTATCAAGAGCGGTATGGTTAAAAATTCTGAAGCCTTGCAAGCTACAAACAAGGCTTTGCAGTCTGGTGGTATGTCTAAGAAAGGAGACGTGGGAGCCGTGATGGTTGCACAAAGAACCAAATCCCCACTCAAATACCAAACTTACCCAACACCTCCATTCACATATCAACCCACCCCAAATTACCAAGCACCCTCATACCAAGCTCCACCACCGACATATCAACCTTCTTCACCTAGATACTCACTACCCGCTCCTGTCTACCACACTTACAATTCCCAACCATCTCATTACCAATCACCCTCTACCCGTCAAAACTTCCGTATACCTCATCCTAATTTTGATCGCAGACCTCCAAAATAGTATACCGCCATCTGAACCCATCGACCAGCTGTATGAGAAGCTCAAAGCTACTGATTATGTCACCCTCATCCCTGCTGCAACCCCTGAGAATCCTTATCAATGGGTCAACCCTTTCAAGTCTTGTGCATACCACTCCGGCATGAAGGGGCACACCATCGATGAGTGCCGCTCTTTTAAGGACAAGACACAATCCCTGATTGACAACAAGGTCATCGTGGCAAAGGAATCCGCTCCAAACGTCCGCAACAATCCTCTTCCGGACCATAAGGGTGGAGGCATCCACTTGATTGAAATAAAAGATGATTGGTACCCCGAGGGATCAATCGAGTTGATCGCAGAAGGCGATGATCCAAAGAAACCTGTAGTCACTCTCAACCCGATCATAGTCCAGATTCAATCTTCTGAGGAGGCTGAGGTAAATATGTCCATACCTATTGAGTTTGAAGCAGCGTCACCTGCAAAGGCACCAATATCGATTGAAGTTGAGTTCGTGTCTCCAGTGAATGCATCCGTACAATTTGAGGTTGCATTCTTGCCACCCCAGGCACATATTCCATTCGAAGTGAGGGTAGCTGCACCAATCACGGTGGCGATATCTACCACACTACCTTTCTATACAGATGTTGTACCATGGGACTATACAGCCGAGGCGAGAAGGAAAGGCAAAGTCAAGACTGAGGAAGCTGTTGCAGCGCATGGTATGACAAGAACTGGTAGAGTCTATACCCCTGAACATCTGGCTGAATCCAGCAGGTAGGCTTCCAATCGGCCTCCCATTATCGAGACAGGTCCGGACGACCTTTGGAGAAAAGTACAGGCCAAGGAGTATTCGATCATCGACCAGTTGAACAAAACATCAGCGCAAATACCCATCCTCTCCTTGCTGCAGAATTTCGAGACGCGTATAAATGCTTTATTGAAGGTGTTGAACGAAGCCTATGTGCCAAATAACATCACTAGTGGAGAAATGGCTAATATGGTGGGCCCAGTGTTGGAAAGTCACAAGATCACTTTCCATGAGGACGAGCTGCCTCCTGAAGGGCTGGGCCATAACAAAGCACTGCACATAATGTGCAATGTGAAGATTATTTCATCACCAGAATCCTGATCGATGGGGGATCGAGCCTTAACATCTGTCCGTTGATAACGCTCAAGAAATTTGGTAAAGGGCCGCATGAGATAAAGGATGGAGAAATCAACGTGAAGGCCTTCGATGGATCTCAGAGGTCCACCAGTGGTGAGATCAGCCTATGCCTACAAATGGGGCCAACATGGTTCGAGGTGGACTACCAAGTGATAGATGTGCCAACGTCCTACAATCTGTTATTGGGACGACCCTGGATCCCTGCTGCTGGGGCTGTAGCATCAATGCTACATCAGGCATTGAAGTTCGAGTGGAACCACCAAGAGGTGATTATTCATGGTGACGGTAGCAACCCTATTTACAGTCGCCAGACTATTCTGGTGATTGAAGGAAGAAAGAAGCTGGGTGGAGAAACTTACCACCACATTGAACGGGTCAACACTATCGACAAAGACAAATGGTGGGATAGCAAGATCGCAAGTATGATGAATTGACGAGGGTACAAGCCAGGAAAAGGGCTCGGTAAGGACCTTCAGAGGATCTCCAAACTTGTCAAACTCAAGAAGCACGACACCACTTTCGGTTTGGGATATGAATACACTTGGGAAGAATTCAAAAACTGGTCGCTACCATGGCCCGGTCCTTATTACCCTTTGGAGCAACCAATACCGCATCTGGAGCAGAACTTCCAACATGTCGACGCTATTTATGGATCAGACGAAGAAGAAACACTTGTAGCAATGAGGAACTTGTTTATGGAGGACAGTGATATGGACTGATGTGTTATTCTCGAGGAGGAGGGGGAGGAAGGCCCTTCTATACAGGCTGTGAGCAGAGGGACGTACCTCAAGAATTGTACTGTCAGGACTACCAAAGCCCGACGAGCCTCGGGGTAGCAAGGCTAAAACAAGCATTACTCACTATTTTCTTTACAAAATGATTTCCTTTTTCGCATTTTAATTCCTGCAATAAGATCTTCAATGTTCAAGACAATCGTTCAATTTATCAAAAGAGTTTTTGAATTTTCCTTATGAATCCATATTTATTGCTATCATTTTTCTCTCATTGCTTCACCTATACAACATTACTATTACCNTTGATTGGAAAAATACGGACTTCTCTACAGAGAATTAGAATTTCGATATGCTAGTGGGTTGCCCGGGATTCGAACCCGGAACTAGTCGGATGGAGTAGATAAGTTCCTTGTTAAATAAAATAAATGTTAATCTTAAATTAAATAAACAAGTAAAGACCCCTCCCCAAGCCGTGCTTGCATTTTTCATTGCACACGGCTTTCCCTATGTATACATCAGTTCCTTTCTGATAAAAATTAGAAAGACTTTAAAAAGTTGAATACTCAGTTGATTTACCCCTTAATTACTATTACAATCAACATTTCAGAATAGTGAAATTTTTTTATCTCTTCATCATTTATAAACAAATTTCCATTTAGAAAATCTAAGAATGAATCATTGATAATTCGCCAGATCATTGATACAAAAAATATCCAAATACCAAATCCGACTTCTATATACTCCCCACAAACTAGAAGAAGCTCGTGGGAAGGTCAACGAAAGAACTTGTTCTTCCGACGTTAATTTTGAGAACAGACCTAAGTCCAACCTGGACGAGACTGAAATCATCAACCTAGGAGATTCAGAAAACATCAAGAAGATACTAAGAAAGATGATAGAAAGGCCAAGCAGTGGCATGAGAAGTTATCATTTTCCTTATTGGGATATCGCACTACAGTTCGCACCTCAACAGGGGCAACTCCTTATATGCTAGTTTATGGTACTGAGGTTGTTATTCCTGCCGAAGTTGAGATTTCATCTCTAAGAATTATACAAGAAGCTAAGTTCAACGACGCAGAATGAGTAAAAGAGCCGTTATGAGCAACTAGCCCTCATAGACGGAAAGAGAATGAATGCATTCTGTCATGGTCAACTCTATCAGAACAGAATGTCCAGAGCCTTCAACAAGAAAGTCAAGCCTAGACAGTTCACACCGGGGCAGCTAGTGCTGAAGAAGATCTTTCCACATCAAGACGAAGCCAAAGGGAAGTTCTCTCCCAACTGGAAGGGTTCGTAATGGTTCACAGAGTGTTGACGGGAGGAGCACTTATACTTGCAGAAATGGACGGAGAAGTCTGGCCAAAACAATCAATTCAGATGCAGTAAAGCGCTACTATGTGTAATCTTTATGCTTTTATCAATGATGTAAATTGAACTACACCTGAACTGATTCCCGTTTAAGAGGGGATACGTAGGCAGCCCTATGGGTTCGGTCACAATTCAATAAAAATTTCATTTTCCCCCGCAATTGGAAACTGGGGCAGAATTTTGAGGAGGACCCTCAAAATTCTGAAGCAAGTTCAGCCGATCGCCACATGAGCAGCAGTCAGAAACGTCAACCCATCAACCTGGGGCAGAAGTTTTAAAGGTCAATTCCGAGTTTTAAAGGTTTTAAGTGTTTCCCGATTGGAATAGAAGTCTCCTACACGGCTAGGGTTTATCCAAAACATATAAATAGACCCAAAAACACAACTTGAAGAGGGAGGAAGCCATTGAAGTGAAGAAAAAAACTTGTGGATTACTACTCAGTGAAGCAAACATTGATTTTTATAGCTTTTGTTTATTATTTTGTAGTTCAATTATGTAAGTTATTTTAGAATTGATTCTTATGAATATGAGTAG